>JAOQMP010000007.1:20816390-20827004 GCA_027563575.1 Erythroxylum pedicellare
AATTTATGAGTTATACCTTGTAATTTTTGGTAATATGTAGTATGATAAATAGGAATTTTGAGAATAATTGATTTTTGTTTTAAAGTTTTGATGATTGGTGTTCTCAATGTGATATAATGGAAATATTGGCAAAATGGATTATATAATTTTAAGAAATTATTTCCTAAAATTAATGGTAATCATGATTCTTGTTAATAAATTGAGGGTACTGAGAATGTAAAATTTTCGATCAATATATTGTTATAATAACTTACATACTAGATGAATTTAAAACTTCCATCATCTATACGTATTTGTAAAGGTTTTTCTAATTTTCTCCAACTTGTTGATAATTGAATAAAAGTTGTGTTTGGATTCAATTGAGGATTTTGAGTCTTCTCTATGAGATTCATAATGATAAACAGTGGAAATTGTAGAATCTATATCGTAACATGATTCTATAGGTTCTAGATCTTCTTATATTGCTGAATGCAGAACATTAATTTTTTCTGTATATTTTTTACTTGGAATTTTCCTTTTCGGACATGTATTTGTATAATGGCCTCCTTCTTTACCTAATCAACATCTACATGATTTTTTCTTTTATGGACAATCTTTTCTTTTAGGTTTAAATTGTTTATATTTAGCTCATTTAAATTGTTTTTGATTTGGGATATAAGGTCTACGTTTACAATAATGTTTAGGATATCGTCTCCATCTATATGATTTATATGGTTTCTTGTTCTTGTGATGTATTGTCTTTGTTTCACATCCATATTGTTGTGCTACTTCTGCAGATTTTTATCAACAACTCTGAATATCTTTATGTCTTAATATACGTTTTAATTCTGAATCAAAACATTGTTCAGTTAAAATTTCTTGAGAGACTAAAATTGCTGCTCCTAAATTATAAGCAACGGCTCTAGATTCTCATTTTTCCTGAAATGCAGATTCTACTTTTTGATTAATAAGAAATGGTAATCTTTGGATTAATATTTGAATATAAGTTTCTTGTTCTACTCGAGTTAATTTGTAATAATATTTCTTAAATTTACAAATATATTCATCTAGATGACAGATATTACATATTCTCATAGTATTTAAATGCCATAAAGCTTTGAGTCTTTCATTATTTGAAGCTTCATTTTTAAAGGAAAGAATATCTTTACCTAAAAATTCTTTATAAATTTGGCCAGCTATAAATTCAAAAGTTTGCATATTGTTCGAAGTTTGTTAATATGCATATGTTTGTTTAAATAAGTATGCATTATCGAGTAAAAAGGATTGTACTATCCCTGTGGTTTTATAAGTAATGAAGTTCCATAATAATTCCTTATTTCCTAATTCTTCAAAAGGTTTTTCCATTTGGAGTAAGAGTTGTATTTTATTTGTCCATTCGATTAGTAATTTTTCTAGTTGTATTACACAATCAAGATTTAAAATTCCATCGGGACCTAATGTAATATTTTTGGGAGTATATTCAATAGGATATTTGCATACTTTGGATCCTTTTTGATAATAGCTATGTTGATTTAATATTTCATCGGATCTCCATTGATATGACTCTTATTGATCTTTTTTTGCGTTTATCTCCACTCATATGTTCTCATTTTACATGTTGTCTACCTACTTGTTGTTCTCTAGATTTACTACTTTCGGGTTTTTCTTCTTCGACATAAAGATCTTCATCAGATTCTTATCCATAAATAATTTTATCTTGATCAGTTATTTACTGTACTTGTTTAGTTGGCTGTAAAGTTAATTTTTGTACTAAATGTGTAATTTTGGCTAATTGTAATTGGCTATCTCTTTTTACATCTTCTAATGGCTCTGCGTTTTCTAATGTTTCAATTTTATCTTGATTTAATGTATTTAAGAAATTCTCCATGGTTTTATGAGTGTAATAACTTTTGTACTAGTCTCTGTACTAGGCTTTGTACTAGGGTTTGATACCAATATGGGGGTGGTGCTACCATCGTTTATTATCGTCCAATTTTGATGTAATTTTTGTTTTATATTTTGAATTATTTCGATTTGGTGTTAATTTTCCTTTATTAATTTTTGAACTATTTGTATTGTAGTAGCTTGCATATGTATTAATTCAGTAATTTTTGTTTCTAATTGTTTTTGTTGGTCCTTTATTTCCATAATATATTGCGTAACACTCATAATGTCTGTTTGAGATAAGTAGTTAATTCAGAGATTTGTCTTTTAATATCTTCAAGTGTTTTTCTTCTTTTGTAGATGTTAGAATAATAGGTTCAGTGAGTCTAATATTTCTAGGTTCAAGAAATCTAATGGGTTGAGCTACTCATAAAGATTGTGATTCTTTATCAGTTATTTGTTGTACTTGTTCAGTTGGTTGTAAAGTTAATTTTTGTTCTAAATGTGTAATTTCGACTAATTGTAATCGGATATTTCTTTCTACATCTAATGGTTTTACGTTTTCTAATGTTTCAATTTTATCTTGATTTAATTTTTTCCGTATGCTAAATTTCCATTCACAATACCTATAATCTGATCATTTAAGTTGTTCATTCTTTCATCTATAATTGCCATTTTGATTGGTGAATCTATTCCTTCTTGAAATATTGATTTTAATAGAATTTGAATAGTAGATAAATGAATATAACCGATTTTTGATCGTTTGTTTTTCGGAATTTTTTGTAATTTTTTGGCTATTTGATCTTGATCTATTAAACTAATTCGAATATGTCCATTACCTTGATCTATCCGAATAGGTGTTTCATGGACTAATTTTCCTAAATAAATAATATTTTGTCGATTAGTTAGAGTTTTAGCAAAAGAATGTTGAATATGTTGTCCAGATTTTAAATCTAATTTGGTTTTAGCAATTTGTTTTTATTTATCAGTAGATACTAAGGTACTAATATCAATCATTCTTCCAGATGCAGATCCACCTATCTCCTCTTTCAAAGTGGACTGATAGACACTATTTATCTAACCAATCTTAATATCCTTTCGGAGTTCCCCACTGGATTTATTCAAGCTATTAAGAATTATAAAGATCATTTTGTCAAAGATAGAGAAATCTACATCAAAATTTGGAGCAGTTATTACATCTTCAAAGAGAGTGATATAGCCAAAAATGCAGATATTCTTTTCAGGGAAGTTTGTATGCATCACCTATGGTTGCTTCATTGAGTTTCTTATAATTTATCACCATCCTATGTTTTCCACATTTTTGTTCCGCTGAATTATTGACATAAAAAGCTGGGGCTGAGTGTTTACTTTTACTTGGTGAGATTAATTGTTTGGTTAACAGATCTGCACATTTGGCAATAAACTCTCAAACATCTTGTTGTGTGTATGGTATATTGTTGCGAATATTAACTTCTTGTGATGGATCTTTTAATCTTATTTTAATTAATTGTTCATTATGATTTTTAATAGGATCTAAGGGATTTTCACTACAAACATTTTCTAGTAAAGTATCTATTTCGAGTTGAATAGACACATTGTTGAGAGGATAGAACTGAAGATAGTCTAATTTATGAGTTATACCTTGTAATTTTTGGTAATATGTAGTATGATAAATAGGAATTTTGAGAATAATTGATTTTTGATTTAAAGTTTTGATGATTATTGTTCTCAACGTGACATAATGTAAATATTGGCAAAATGGATTATATAATTTTAAGAAATTATTTCCTAATATTAATGGTAATCTTGATTCTTGTTGATAAATTGACGGTACTGAGAATGTAAAATTTTTGATCAATATATTGTTGTAATAACTTACATACCAGATGAATTTAAAACTTCCATCAACTGTACTTATTTGTAAAGGTTTTTCTATTTTTTTTCCAATTTGGTAATAATTGTTTGGAAGCAATACAAATAGTAGCTCCAGCATCTATATATGCATTTACTTTTTTGTTCTGAATTATCACTTGAATAAAAGTTATGTTTCGATTCAATTGAGGATTCTGAGTCCTCTGTATGAGATTCATAATGATAAATAAAGGAAATTGTAGAATCTGTATTGTAATATGATTTTATAGGTTCTAGATCTTCCTTTATTGCTGAATGCAGAATATTAAGTTTTTCTGTATATTTTTTACTTGGAATTTTCCTTTTGAGACATGTATTCCCGTAATAGCCTTCTTCTTTACATAACCAACATCTAAATCAATTTTTTCTTTTGTGGACATTCTTTTCTTTTGGGTTTAAATTGTCTACATTTAGCTCGTGTAAATTGTTTTCAATATGGGGTATAAGGTCTACGTTTATAATAATGTTTAGGATATCGTTTCCATCTATATGATTTATATGGTTTCTTGTTCTTGTGATGTAATGTCTTTGTTTCACACCCATATTGTTGTGGTACTTCTGCATATTTTTAACAACAACTTTGAATATCTTTATGTCTTAATGTACGTTTTAATTGTGATTCAAAACATTGTTCAGTTAAAATTTCTTGAGTTACTAAAATTGCTCCTCCTAAATGATAAGCAACGGCTATAGATTCTTGTTTTTCCTGAAATGCGGATTCTAATTTTTGATTCATAGGAAATGGTAATTTTTGAATGAATATTTGAATATATGTTTCTTGTTATGCTCGAGTTAATTTGTAATAATATTTCTTAAATTCAAAAATATATTCATTTAGATGACAGATATTACATATTCTTATATTATTTAAATGCCATAAAGCTTTGAGTCTTTCATTATTTAAAGCTTCATGTTTAAAGGAAAGAATATCTTTACCTAAAAATTCTTTATAAATTTGGCCAGCTATAAATTAAAAAGTTTTCATATTATTCAAAGTTTGTTGATATGCATTGTTTGCTTAAATGAGTCTGCATTATCATATAAAAAGGATTGTACTATCCCTGTGGTTTTATAGGTAACGAAGTTCCATAATAATTCCTTACTTTCTAATTCTCCAAAAGGTTTTCTTATTCGGAATAAAAGCTGTATTTTATTTGTCCATTCGATTAGTAATTTTTCTGGTTGTACCATACAATCGAGAATTAAAATTCCATCGGGACCTAATGTAATATTTTTGGGCATATATTCAATAAAATATTTGCCTATTTTGGATCCTTTTTTATAATAGCCATGTTGATTTAATATTTCATCGGATCTCTAATGATATGACCCTTGTTGATCTTTTTTTGCATTTATCTACACTTATATGTTGTTGTTTTACATGTTGTCTACATACTTGTTGTTCTCTAGGTTTACTACTTTTAGTTTTTTCTTCTTTGACCTAGAGATCTTCATCAGATTCATATCCATAAATAATTTCATCTTTATCAGTTATTTGCTGTACTTGTTCAGATGGTTGTAAAGTTAATTTTTGTACTAAATGTGTAATTTCGGCTAATTGTAATTGGATATTTCTTTCTACATCTTCTAATGGTTCTGCATTTTCTAATGTTTCAATTTTATCTTGATTTAATGTATTTAAGGAATTCTCCATCGTTTTATGAGTATAATACCTTTTGTACTAGTCTCTATACTAGGCTTTGTACTAGGCTTTGATACGAATTTGGAGGAGGTCCTACCTTTGTTTATTATCATCAATTTTGGATCTATCTTTTGAATGGTTTCAATTTGGTGTTAACTTTCCTTTATTAATTTTTGAACTATTTGTACTGTAGTAGCTTGCATATGTATTCATTCGATAATTTTGGTTTCTCATTGTTTTTGTTAGTCCTTTATTTCCTTAATATATTATGTAACAGTCATAATGTCTGCTTGAGATAAGTAGTTAATTCAGAGATTGGTTTTTTAATATCTTTAAGTGTTTTTTTCTTCTTTTATAGGTGTTGGAATAATAGGTTCAGTGATTCTAATATTTCTAGGTTCAAGAAATCTAATGGCTTGAGCAACTCATAAAGATTGTGATTTGAATAAAGGAGCAGAAGTTGAAGAAGATGATTGAATGTCTTATAATAATGGAAGGTTGTGTATTAATAGGATATTGAATTGAAGGTAACTGTCTTAAAGTTGTTCAAAATTGTGTTCCTACTTTGGCTACATCAATAAAGAGTTGATGAATATAAATTTTATCAGTATTTTTAAATGCAATACTATAATGAGAATTTGTTAATGCATAACTTATTTGATATGTAGTAGAAAATGAATATTGTCCTGGATTCATTAAATCTTCTCTATAGAATTTATAAGCTATCGTGATAGTATCCTCTAGATTTGGTGATATTAAAGGAATACCTAATTTTATGCGTGTATTAAATTTAATTTTTCCGTATGCTAAATTTCCATTCATAATACCTATAATCTGATCATTTAAGTTGTTCATTCTTTCATCTATAATTTCCATTCTGATTGGTGAATCTACTCCTTCTTGAAATGTTGATTTTAACAGAATTTAGATAATAGATAAATCTGATCTTAGATCGTTTGTCTTTCGAAATTTTTTGTAATTGTTTGGCTATTTGCTCTTGATCTATTAAACTAATTCAAATATGTCCATTACCTCGATCTATTCGAATAGGTGTTTCATGGACTAATTTTCTTAAATAAATAATATTTTGTCGATACAATTTTAACTAAAGAATGTTGAATATCTTGTCCATATTTTAAATCTAATGTGGTTTTAGCAATTTGTTTTTATTGATCAGTAGATACTAAGGTATTGACATAAAAAGTTCCTAATGATTCGGTTTGTTCTAAAGTATCAACATCTAAGATAGTTGAATCTTTTTCTTTATGTGTTGCTACTGACATGTTAAGGGTGATATGAAGTCGTAGTTTGATGTTGATGTAAAGTTCGGTTGAGGTATGCTAATTCTGTGTTATAAAAGTGGTACATAGATTGGGCTAACTCTAACTGTTCTTTAATAGGATTTTAATCCTACTGGTTGAATATGGGTAAAAAATAAGCTAAAATATCTCTGCTCATAGTGTTTATATTCCTCATAATATTGTTTTCGACGTTAAGTGCTGAATTGTATATAGTTTTCTAATTGACTACAAATAGGATAGATAGTCTTCACCATATAATTGATAGTTCCTATCAAACCATTCAAGAAAATTATATATAAATAATAGACATTGTATTAGTAAATATCGTTCTAGTTTAGGGGTAAGACGAAACTGATATATAGTTTGTAAGAAATTAATAAGAGTAGAGGAATCAAAGACAAAATAACACATTTCAATAAAATTTAATAAAACTTGTGCAAATAATAAAGCAATGAATATACATGCAAGTAAACAAAAGAAATTCATAAGAAGCAATCATTTATTATAAACAGGGGAATTACAAGCGAGATTAAACTAATTTATAAAGAGTGTCATTAATTTTTGATAATATTTTCGGGTTTGAATTACTATATCCTTGACTTCTTTGGTCATTTCTATAAGTCTACTGGTTTGATACATCTGAGCATATCTACGTGCATCTAAACTATTATGAGCATAATTGTTTTGTGCATGATAGCAAGCTAGTATGTCATCAAGTGCTTGTTCTCTCTTATATGTTTCTTGGATATGATGATTCAAATATCTTTTTCGCTTAAAGTATCCTGAATTCATTTCTGAAAAAGAAATATAAAAAGAGGATTAGTTTATTAACTGGCTTATTTCTTTGGTGAAGTTCTTTTCTGCATAAATTATTTAATTGTTTTAAATGTTGAAAATACTCAATAATTTGAGATTGACAAAAAGTATCATCTTGATTATTAGGAGTTATAGGTGTCTATTCTATATAGAGTTGATTTTGTTGAATAACATGATCATAATGAGTTTCTCTATGATAAGTAATTGCAATTAAATCTTTTAAATGCTGTTTTTGTTTAAAATAGGTTTGCATATTATGTAAACAAATCTAAAGAAAGCTAAAAATATCCAATTAAATGTGATGAAATTACTCATACTCATACCTGTTTCTCTGGGAACGATTAATTGCCAATCTGAAGGCTGCTTGCAAGAGAGAGAGTGAGGTAAGAGGATTTTTATTTCATACTGAACAAAGGCTCAAAGATTACATTATGTAGAGAAGTGAAAGAGAAAAGTCCAAAACATTATGGCCGAAAAAACAAAAGGGAAAAGCAAGATTCCTGACTGACATGACTAAAGGAAAGATGCTAAAGTAAAAGGAATCTAACTGATAGAAAGCAAAAGAAAAAGTAAAAGAGAAAATCATACAATAATTTACATATCTGTAAAAAAAGTGGGGCCTACATGAGGCTATTTGCTTTGTTCTTTGTTTATTCTTCAATTATTGCTTCTATAGAGCCTGTGTCATCTGTCTGTGCTGTAGATGGATAGTATTTGCATTTATGTTCTAAATGTGCCTGCAACTGATGACAAATAGCATATTTTCATTTGGTAGTAAGTTCGCTGAATATGCCTTCTATGTTGGTGAATGGAATGAGAAATTGCTTGATTATCTGAAAAACTCCTGGAAGAATGGCCTTTCCGTTTAAAGAGGTCATGAGTAAATTGAATCCTTTATAATTGACTCTAATGATTGATTCAGTGCTGATTCGAGCTCCCTACATAAAGACGCCTTCGAGGCAGTTAAGATTAAATTGGTTAATTAATTCCTAATCAAACTGATGATTTGGTGATGTATCAATTGCTAGATATATTCCATTGCTGATGGCAATAGTGAGGAATGCAACAAGAGATAAAAGAATATCTGCATCTTTGACTGTATCATTCTCTTTGAAGATAGGGTAATTGCTCCAAATTTTGATGTAGATTTCTCTATCTTTGGCAAAACGATCTTTATAATTCTTAATAACTTGAATAAATCCAATGGGGAACTCCGAACTGATATTAAGATTAGTTAGATAAATGATGTCTATCAGTCCACTTTGAAAGAGGAGATAGGTGGTTAAAGGCTCTTCATCTGGAAGAATGATTGCTTTAAGTCCATATTTTCCATGATTCTGTGGATAATATTGGTAAATTTTGTGGGCTTTGATCCAAGCATTCAAATTTTGGAAACAATCAAATAACATTTCTGAGGTCAATTTTTGTGATTCAATTTGTAAAGTCATGGTAGTTATCTCCTTGATGCGATCAAGATTGATAGGTTTTCCTAATGAGTGCATTTTGGTTGTAGTGACTGTAGGAGTAGGTGTTTCTAATACTTGTTTATATTAGGGTCGTAAACCTAGATTCTGATTTTGGAAATCTGCGAAACCTTTTTCAGATTTAGCCTTGGATGCAAAGCTTTTATGTAAAAAAAATGATTTACCGGTGATGTGTATTGCTATTTTGGGCCGTGCATCATATAATCCTGCCATAGGTCCATTGTAGATCACATAGGCTTTTGCTTCAGTTTCATCAACTTGCTTTTGAGAGGGTGTTGCTGGTTGTGTCTGAGTTAACTATTGTGGTGTGATTAAAGGGATGGGAATAGAAGCTGTAGAGGTAGGTATAGTCATAGCTTCTTTTTGGGCACTGTGTTGATCTTTGGTATTCTGTTTCAACACTCAAATGGTAGTTTTGAGTTATTTGATATCTTTGGTGATAGTTCCAATTTTTTGTTGTAGATTCATCAATTCTAGTTCCTTCTAAGATATTGCATCTTCAAGATTTAATATGACCACTTCCATTATCTTGTTAATCTATCTACAAGAAAATTGTCCGAAGACTTGATATATTGAATCTTAAACTGATACTGGTTCAGCTCAAGCTACCATCGTATGAGTCTCCCTTGATTATAATTGGTTTTTATATTGTATCGAATGAATCCACATAAATACTTAGAGTCCGTTTGAATAGTAAATTCAACTGGTAATAGATTTATGTGCCACCTTCTCAATGTTTTGAGACAGACCAATGTCTCTTTTTCATAAATTGGATATCTGCATTAAGTGGGTTTGAATGTCCCATTTATATATTTGCATAAATGATATTGCTTTTGATTGGGTGGTTTTGCCAAAAGGCATCCGACCCATGTATCTATACTGGCATCAATTTATACCAAAAGTGTATCCATAGGAAGATAGTTATATAGAGAAGGTAAATCCATACATAAAGCCTTGAGTTTCCTCATGGCTTGAGTGTCTGCATCATATCAAGTCCATTGAGATTTAGTACTACATTTTAATTGTAAGAGTTTTCGTTCTTTAGCTAAATTACGAAAGAAACCTTGATCAGAAATATAATTCAAAATGCCTAAAAATTGTTGTACTTGTATTGTACTGACTAACTGATTAATAAAGTCTTGAATTTTCTTTAAGATATTTGGTTGTAATTTTAAATACCCATTGTGGAATTTAATGCCTAAATATTCAATATTTTATTGAGTTAATTTGACCTTTTTCCTACTTAGAATTAATCCTTTATCTCGACAATGTTGAAGAACGATTTTAACCTTTTTCAAATGATCAAATTTATCCTAATTATAATAAATAATGATATCATCAATATAAACAAATGTAAATTATTCTAATCCTTCTAAATTATTATCTATAAAGCGTTAATAAATACTGGGTGCTTGTTTTAATCCAAAAGGTAGGACATTCCATTGATAATGTTTTTGAGGTGGATAGGAGAAAGCAGTTGAGGTTTTCGTATTTTCATGTAAATGAAATTGCCAGTAATCGGATTTTGCATCTAATGTGGTAAACCATGTATGTCCTTTTAATTTGTTAATAATGTAATCTTTTCGGGGAAGTTTGT
>JAOQMP010000007.1:20896835-20908373 GCA_027563575.1 Erythroxylum pedicellare
ACGTGGGAAGAAGAGAAATCAAGCTTGTTAAGGTAAGTTAATCATCTTTTCTTCTTGCTTTATTAAAGAAATGGGTTTTGTTGACAATGAAGGGATTAAAGAGAGAGTGGGTGTTGTGTTGGAAGAAGAGAAAGAGGGAACCCATTTGATTCGTAGGGTTTCTATACTAGGTCTTGGATTTTCTAACCTAGATGGACTATGGGTAGGTTAGGTTTGAGCTTAATTTGTGTTTATTGCATTTTTGTGATTATTGAAGTTTATGCATTTTATTAGAATGTTGTTTTGAATGGAACCTTCGTTATTTTAGGAAACTAAGAGAATCGTACCCAAAAGCAAAAGCAAAGACAACTTTGAGTTAGATTTTTGTAAACGATATAGGTGGGTAATGTATTTATAGTTATTGTGTAATTAGGCAAATTCTTGCCTATGTGTGTGTCTGTTGATTTGCTTGAAATTGAAATCGTTGTGAATGTTTGAAAATGCATGATGAATTATGATTATGTTATGACATTTGTATAAATGAAAAGAAGAAAAAGTAAAAGAAGCCTGAGACTATGAAATTGTGATTGACTGAATTGAGCATAAATTTGTTTGTGATTGGGCAAGAGGGAAACCCGTTTCGTTAGTCACGTGCACATTGACCTATAGCCTTCTCCCAGCTGCCCACTTGAGGCCATAAGATCCTGAGAAATCGGACTCGTTTTGTTCATGGTGTAAACTTCAATTTCTCCATTTCGTTCCATGGAACTCTCGAGCCATTTGTTTGTTCATTGCATCTTTGAATTATCAAGTATAATGCATTTAAGTGTTATGTCTAATGGCTAAAGTCTATGTTATGTGTTATAAGTTTTGATCTAAATTGATTAATGCTTGAATTGCTAAAATAGATTGAGAATGCTTGAATTGCTAGATATATCTATACATATGCTTGAATTTGTGGTCAATTGCCAATGGCTATAAATATATTAACTACTGAGCCGAGTAGCTCAACCCATCACTTTTCCACTCCTCAGGTGTAGAACGAGATGGTTAGCAATCCTGTAATGCATCGGAATCTTTAAGATAGTTAGAGACTTTTGTACTAAGTTAATGAATATTTTGGATAGCTTTATAGGCATATCAACATTGAGCATCTTTTTGTATTTTCTTTTAAGTTAATGATGTGTATGTTGATATGTAAGTAAAGCTTGTTCAAATATTTATTTTGTCTAGTAATGAGAATGAGAATTTTAGGATTTCCTTTTATGTATGATTATGTTATTTTACAGGTTGAGTATGATGGTTGTGGAAGTGGAATGTATATGTGCATAATCTTCTTCGTTGAGATTGCAACTTGTTTATTTTAGAATACCATATTAGAGATTGGAAAGGTTGTATGGGATGAATTATTTGAGGTGAGATTCAAGAGTTTAACGAAAAGTACTTAGTAGTTGAATTAATATGAAGAGATATTGCATTTTGCAAGCTTTCATAGGTATAGAAATTATGTTCTGAAAGAAAAGGAAAAACTTTATTAATTTTGAACAGATTTAGCCAAATTTGTCTTCATAAAAGTTTTAGCTTATCTTTCTAGCTTTCCAATGATATAAAGTATCAAATTTTTGGATATCGGAGTTAAGAGATATGATCATTATAATTGGTGATGCTGCATAGGATGTATATACATAACAACTATAGTAATGATGAGAATTTGTTATATGTGATGACTCATTTGAGTTGATATTTTGGAGTTTAATGCAATCAATTTGGTAATTGAATGTTTAAGGAGTGATATTGCATTAAAAGAAGTGAATTTGGGAAGATTATGAGTAGACATGATGTTAGAATGGAAGTAAGAACCATTGGAGATGCTTTGGAAGGAGTTTTGTGTCACCAATGTCTGTTAAAAGACTTTAGATCCATTAAATGGACCGTCTTGGGTCTAAAAATGCTCTCATCCCAGTCCATGTCTACTAAACGGACCTTTACGGGCCTGGAAAACACTCTAGACCCTATGCATGTCCGTTAGGTACATGTGTATGTCTGTTTAACGGACATACACTGTACACTTTAGGACATTCGAAATTTTGACCCTTTGAATGGAAAAATCTCTTTGGGTTTTAACAAAAGTTGTAGATCTTGAAGTTCTCTTCAAAACCGTAATAAAATGACCTTAATCTGATATCTCTAGTGAAATTTATGCCAATTTTTCCAAGATAGGTACAATATGATTGAGGACATAATCATGTTTAATACTCTTGGCTATAACTTCATCATCCGACCTCTAAATGAAGTGATTCGTAAACCAATAGATTCCTAACACATTTTTATATCTCTCCATAAAAATTGGTACCCATTGGGGTTGATTTGAGAAAGATTCAAGGAAAAAAGTGAGGGAATCGGTTAGAAGAGCATGAATTAGGTATGTTCGCTCATGTTTTATGATATTCCGGATTGTTGGGCTTAGGAAACAAGGTCTGGCAGTCATCAACCTTCCTAAGCCAATTTGGATGACCTCCTCAGTTGCCTCCAACACCAAATGCACTGCATAGAGCATAATTTGATGGCTTATTAGGAATATTAAGGATTCTAACCTCCGCCAAAACCATGATTTCGACATTCACAAATTGAGAAGCATTCTTTCCTCTTTCCTTTTATATTTTTTCTTCTTTAATCTTACGTCCTAACATTGAGGAAAATGTTGGTTTAGGTGTGGGGGAAGGATATGAGGTTCATATGTGCAACTATTTGATTTTGTTTTTCTTTGATCCTCTTTTTGGTTTTTGCATGCTTGTGTTGTATGTTAAGCCATCAAGCTTTGTCATATTAATTTGAATGAGATTGAGTGTGTGCATGAAATTAAATCGGGTTATGTGAGTCTAAAGTGAATCATACAGATTGATTTCAATAACCGATTTTGTACACTTAGTCAAAATTTTAACATTTGAATGAATAGGTAATTTGTGGAATTAAGGTGAATTCTTGAATTAAACTTATGAGTAGGTTTGAGTTTTAATGACATCATCTTTATGTAATTCTATTTCTTTGTATTTTGTGATGCTCCTCTAATTAGGTTTGCATTCAGAATTTGCATTGAACTAGATTGAATTTGTTTGACTACATGGTTTACAGAAATAATTAATGCTTTCTTTATTTTTACACCCTTTAGCTTAAAAATGACCATCGAATCATTTTTCCCTTGCAAACCCTTTTGAGCCCTGTTTGTTTTTGAATTAATCACCTTACATTAAAACCAAAAAAAAAAAAACCCATTAGCCTTACCTTATCATAAGTTGAATGAAGTATTGAGTAAGCATTTGATTTTGGGACTTTTGTTCTATATTGTATTCTGGGATATATTTTATAGGTACTTCTACTAATGTGTTTGTTAAATTATGCTGCTATTATTTTCTCTTGTTTTTATTGTTTTCCTTTGTTTTTAGCATTATTCGAAAAAAATAAAAAATAAAAAAAGAAATGGGGAAAAATAAAAAAAGAAAAAGAAAAAAAGAAAGCATAGTAGCATTAGTTAGTAATGAGTAGTGTAGTCCCTTTTATTCATATGTTATCTCAGAATTTGAATTTGAGTGCCCCTTTTACTTGGTACTTTGTCAATGGTTGTGATTAACCCTTTGCCATTTTTACCTTACCTTTGAACCTAGCCCTATTACAACCCATAATAAAGTCCTTATGATCTATGAGCTCATGTAATTCAAATGAATGATAATTGGCGAAATTGCAAGCCTATGGTAGTGCAACCTGTTAGAGGGAGATTTGAGAGAAGCATTTTAACCTTAAACACTTGAGTGTAATAGAGAAATCAGTGAGAAGAATTCACTTTGATTTCATAATTACCTTTTGAAAAAAAACGTCTTACTTTGACTTTGTTTATTTGTATCACTGAAAAGTGATTATGATGTATGTTGCAACCAAAGTCTTGCTATTCCAAGTTAATGGATTGTGTGCACTTAATCTTATGAAGGATGAATTGATAAAGTGTAGTGGTTTGGTATGTTTACTCGAGGGTGAGCAAAGGTTTGGTGTGGGAAAATTTGTTAAGCTGTCATTTTGTCTCATTTTGTATATAAATCTCTTTAATATGTTGAAATCATTATCAAAAATTAATGGATTTGTTTCTTGATTGTTATCAGATGATTTTCAAGACTTGAGAGATGAAATTGAATGAAAAAGATACAAGAAAAGTCAAAAGAATCCGAATTCCCAGATTAACAGAAAATTAAGTGATTAAGCGTTAGCACGTGCAAGGAAAAAGAACATTTGCACAATTTGTTTTTGAAATCATATTTGATCCACCTAAGATCTTCATGATCTTGAGAATCAAATTGCTATCTTACTAAGGGGGATCTACAATTTGTAAATGGAGAGATAATATCTGCTGAAGATAACAAAAAAGGAGGGAATAAAGGAGATCGAAAAAGCATAAAAGAAGAGAATTGGGACTATTCATAGAGAGCATTCTTGGACTAGTTTACATTTCTTTAGCATTTTTCTTATTTTTTGTGAAAAGAATAGAGATGGAGACTTTGTGTTTTGCTATTTCTTTGTTGGTTTTCACTTTCATTATGAGTAGCTAAATCTTTCTTCTTAGTTAAAGGGAGCTATGTTATCATCTAGTATATGTGAGATTTCAAAATAAAGTTTGTTTCATTGATGAAGATTGAGTCTCTTTCGAATTGCTTTTTATGATTGAATTGGTTGATTTCTAAGATGTGCAATTAGGAATTGATTTGTTTAATAGCCAGATTAGTAGGATATGACGTTCAATTGTGCTAATCAAAAGTGGCAATTAGGATTACCATCTTTACGTTAGAGTTGGAAGTTCTAAGAAGATACTTAACTTGATTAAATGCATGTTATACATGTGTTGTCTTGTTCATTGATTTCTTAGTTCTTAAAGCTTTTAATTGATTAAACTTAAGATCGTATCTAAGTTGTTGATTAATAAGAATGTTTAGAATACATGTTTCTATTCATTTAATCTTACGAGAAAAACATCACCCAATGAATGTTTGTTAATAGACTAAATTTTATATCAAGGATCCATACTAGCGTGATAACGTCATTAACCCAAAACCAAGGTTTGTTTACTGAATTTTCAGATTTGATTATTTTTGTTAATTTTTGATTTCAGTCATTTTTAGTTTACTAAATTTATGTGAACCAACCCCCCCCCCCCAATTTGTTTTGTTTTAATTTTGAACTCATGTAATCTTTGCTGTTAAAAATTCCTCGTGGGAATGATCTCAACTCTTCACTAACTACATTTTTCATTGTTAGCGTAGTTATTAATTTGGTTGTCGGTGACAGTAGTATCACGGACCATAGGTGTGGAATTACCCACAAGTCCTGTAGAAAGGTGTCGATATAAGGACTCGACTTTTATGTACCAGCGTCAAGGCTATGGGGGTCACTTAATCTGTTGTGCCTAGCACATAATTGGCTAATTGTTACCTCACTAATCACAAAAGTCATATACAAATATTAAGTTTAAAAATTATGTAAAACACCATGCTTTTATTTATCGGTCCAACCAATAAAATAGAACACATACACGTAGTATACTTGACTTTTGGTTGGACCGATAAATAAAAGCATGGTGTTTTACATACTACGGTCTAAGCCAAAAGAGAACACATACACGTAGTATACTTGACTCGGTTATGCATATGTATGTTCTAAAACATTATTTCATACAATAAAACTCATCTTTTACACCCCAAGTGCAAAGTGTTATTCAAAATAATGTCGTTTCTTAAATACATAAGCATATTAGCATCCTTTTGAGATTTAATTCTACTATGCATTACCTAGGTTCAAAATTCACATACAGGTCATCATGCATATCTTAGGATGTTCTAATCCCATTTGAGAAATATGTTTTCCCCAACTCACCTCAAAAGAAGGTGTACACTCTCTTAACTTTAACAATCCTCGGTGCGAGCTCCTTGATTCATAACTCCCGAGCCTTTATGCATAAAAATATACAATGTATTTACTACTCAAACATAGATATGATATTTATACATCATCACATAAGTGTATAAAACACAATATCACTATCTTTAAGCTATAATATTCGACCATTACTCATCCATTTTAGCAAAATTCGAGTTTTCCCTAAGTAAACATGAAAGTCGCTTTCCAATGTATATCATTACGGATCCTTAAATCCTAAATTAAGTTCACTTAGACATTTTTTCAAACACCTAATGTGCATGACTTTCAAGTCATATTTTTAAGATTTTATCATAGTAATTCACGCTCCTATCTTATTATATAACAAACACTTCCAACCAACAACACATTTCACCACTCCATTCAATCCCATTCCCTTCATTTAAGCCATATTCATCATAATTATGCAAATCATTACATTAATCCATTCCTTCTCCCATTATTTTGACCAAGCCTTATCTAATATAAACCTTCTTCATTTTTCATCATCAATTCACATTATAAATGTACAATTAACACCATAGAATTCATTTAAATCATCAATTTCAAAAGATATTTAAAAATACACAAAGTTTCACCAAAAAGAGAACATTTCGATTTTGGCTTAAGGGAACTTCTTCATGACTCATTTCATTCATCTAAACCATGTTTCATGGATATTCAAGCATGGAGAACAACATATCTTAACACCAAACTCAAAATCATAATGTAGAGAAAGATAAGACAAAAATTACCTAAACCTTCCTTTGGTGATATATTAAAATCCTTTGAGAATTTCTCAAATCTAATGATAGATTTGAGTTCCTTGACCCTAAATTAGCTTAGAACATGATTTAGGTTGGAGAATAAAAAAAGGGTAGGATTTTAGTGATAGCTGAAAATGGTTCTTCTCCTCCTCTCTTATCCTTTCTTTTAATTAAAACAAAATGTTTCAAGTCTTTAGTAATTGGATACACGGCCAGACATGAAGAAGGGTCTAGAATATTGACTTTTCTTCGACCAAAATATGGTGAAATTACCATTTTGTCCTTAGTTTATGTGAAATTACCATTTTACCTTCCAAACTTTTCCTAAATTTGCAATTAAGCTCAAAATTTGGGAATGACCGAAACTTTTATTTTTACTTTAGTCTTCGGACTTTTGAAAGCGCCTTTACTTTATAAAATTACATATTGATCCTCCAAGAATTGAAAGATTACATTTAAATCTTATGACTTTTAACAATTGGCAAATAAGTCCTTATGTAAATCAACTTTTCCAATTAAGCTTTCTAAGTGTCCAATAAGTCTATAAATCATGTGTAATCACCTATAAGGAATTAGAACACATTTAACTCATCCACCATGGTCATATCCATATAATGGACTTAGTTTTACACACTTAGAAGCTTATATTTCAAAAATCTCCAAGATTTCGCATACCTATGAACTCTAAGCTCATGTTAGGGCATATAACATTATAAATCACTGACATATATACCCAAAAGGATTTTAAATATATCTTTGAACTCATATATAACCATATATATATATATATATCAATATACAGTAGCATCTCCAAGTACAAAATGATACAAAAGGGATCAGAGAGTCCGGCGTTACAAGTCCTCCCCTCCTCAAAAAAGTTTTGTCCTTGAAACTCCTAAGTCGAGGACACAAATAAATGGTGGTATTGACATCTCATAGTATCTTCAAGCTCCCATGTCATCTCCTCGACCCTGTCACTCTTCTAAAGAACTTTGACTGTGGGTACCTCCTTGCTACGTAATCTCTTTATTTGCCAATCCAAAATCTGGATTGGTTTCACCTTAAAACTCAGGTCTTCTCTCAGTTTTGCTAGAGGTGTATCCAAAACGTGAGATGGATCTGGTATGTGCTTTTTAAACATTGAGACATGGAACACATTATAGATCCTATTCAAGTCTGGTGGCAATTCCAACCGATACGCCACAGTCTCGACACGCTTCAGGATCTGGAAAGGTTAGATATATCGAGGGTTTACCTTCCCTCAGCTTTGAAATCGGATAATACCTTTCCATGGTAATATCTGAAGGAAAATCATGTCACCAACTGCAAACTCTAATGATCGTTGACTCTTATCTGTGTAACTCTTTTGACGATCCTGGGCGACTTTCATCTTCTCTCGAATGACTTTTATCTTTTAAGTGGTAACTTCTATCAATTCGGTTCCTTCGACTTTGGCTGTACCAACCTCATCCTAACATAGAGGTGTCCTACACTTTCTCCCATAAAGTGCTTCATATGGTGGCATACCGATACTTGTTTGATAACTCTTGTTATAAGCAAACTTTATTAAAGGCAAATGTCAGTCCAACTCCCTTGGAATTCCATCACACATGCCCTCAGTATATCCTCCAGTTTCTAAATCATCCTCTCTGACTGACCATCAGTTTGGGGGTGGAAGTTAGTACTAAACTTCAGTTTAGTCTCTAAAGATTCTTGAAATTTTGGCCAAAAGTCATGAGGTATATTTCGGATCTCTATATGATATTATAAAAACTAGCACCCCGTGCAGCTTTACAATTTCTTTCATAAATAGCTTTACCAATCCCTCCAATGAATAGGTTATCTGGATAGGTAGAAAATGAGCAGAATTCGTCAATCTATCCACTATAACCTAAATTGCATTGTGACCCTTCGATGTACGAGGTAGTCCAACTATAAAATCCATTGTCACATGCTCCCACTTCCATTTTGGAATAGGAAAAGATTGTAACATACCTATTGATTTTTGATGCTCTGACTTAATTTGTTGATAGGGAAGGCATTTAGAGAAAAAATCCTCTATCTCTCTCTTCATATTTGGCCACCAATAACTCTCTCTAAGAGTTCGATACATCTTGGTACTACTAGGATGACTCTCTCTAAGATGACCTCTAAGCTTCTTCCAAGATAGCTCGCTTGAGAAACTAGTCATTTGACATACAGACTCTATCTTTAAAGACTAACAACCCATCTTCTCTTAGTCTAAACCTCTCACTCTCTTTGGATGGAAATTTCTCCCAAATGACTCTTAACTTTGTTGGCCTACAATCTCCTAATCTCATCAAATAAAGTCAGCCAAACTTCAAACCATGCTAGCAATGTTCTGTCATCCTCTTCCACTGAGAGTCCAAACCTAAGGCTCTACACACTCATCAAATGTGTCATATAAGGATTTGTCTTAATATTTAATATCTAATAAGAATTACAACTCAGTGCATCGACTACTACATTTGCTTTTCTTAGGTGATAGTAGATTATTAAGTCATAATCCTTAATCAATTCCAACCATATCCTTTATATGAGGTTTGGCTCCTTCTGTGTCATTAGGTACTTTAGACTCTTGTGATCGGCGTATATTTGACAAGTCTCCCCATAAAGATAGTGTCTCTAAATTTTGAGATCAAACACTACTGCTGCGAGCTCCAAATCATGTATAGAATAATTTAGCTCATGTTTCTTCAGCTATCTAGAAGCATATGCGATCACTCGCTCGGCCTGCATAAGTACACAGCTAAGTATTTGGTGACTAGCATCGCTATATACCTTATACCTAACCCTGTGGGTAGGTAGGGCAAGCACTGGTGCAGAATTCAATCACCTCTTTAGCTCCTAAAAACTTGCCTCACATTTGTCACCCCACTGAAATTTTATTTGCTTCTGGGTAAGCCTCGATAAGGGGGCTACAAGTAATTAGAAACCCTCAATAAATCTTTGATAATAACCAACTAACCCTAGAAAGTTACGGAATGCTGTCACATTCTTGGGTTATTCCCATTCAAGTATAGCTTCTGCTTTCTTTGAGTCCACAAAAATACCTTCCCTGAAGATGTCTAGCATACTCCTCTTCATCCTAAGAATAAATCAGAAGATCATCAATGAAGACTATGGCATAACCAAAAAATGATAGTGTCCATACCTCGTCCGAAAAACAGTCTTGTGCACATCATTCTCATCAATCTTCAACTAATGCTACCAGACCTCAGATTTATCTTTGAGAATAATATAGCTTCTCTTAATTGATCAAACAAGTTATTGAACCTGGGGAGTGGATATTTATTCTTGACGGTAACCTTATTTAACTGTCGATAATCAACACATAAGCAAAAGGTTCCATCCTTTTTTTTATGAAGCCTTTGTCCAATAACTCTTGTATTTGAATCTTCAACTCTTTCAATTCTGCTGGTGCCATGCGATACGTTGGTATTGATATTGATGTCGTCCCTGGGACCAAGTCAATAATAAAATCAAACTCCTGATCAAATGGTAATCCAGGTGACTCCTTCGGAAAGACATCCGGGAACTTACACACAATTAAGGACATCTCCTAGTTTAATCTTCTGTGCCGAAGTGTAAATCACATACGCGAGGTATGCCTAACATCCCTAAATCACATAAAAGTTGTCTTGAATGAGAAGAAGAGAGAAGAATAGTGGAAGCTAAGGGAAAATAAGAGAGAAAATATGGGAGAGGAAATAAGAAGAAAAAAATCGTGGGAGAAGCTAGGAAAGAAGAAGAAAACGTGGAAAGAAGAGAAATCAAACTTTTTAGAGGTTACAATCTTCATCTTTCCTTTTTTCTTGAAAAACAAAAGGGATTAGAGAGAGAATGGGTTTGTGTTGGAAGAAAAAAGGGAACCTATTTTCGATTTTTGTTGGTCATTGGACTAGGTTTTGGTCTTTCTAACCTAGATAGACTATAGGTAGGTTAAGTTTAAACTCAATTTTAGCATTTTTTATTATGGAAGTTTTATGAATTTTTATTTGAATTTGGGTTGAATATGAGAATTTGGTTTGTGTTAAGGAACAAAGGAAATCTTACCTAAGAGCAAGAGGAAAGGCACAATTGAGTTGGATTTTCCAAACAATTTAGGTTGGCAATATGTTTATGGTTATTGTGATAATGGGCAATTTCTTGTTTGCTTGTGGGTTTAATTATTTATCTTAAATTATTGTAATTGTTGAGAAATTCATTATGAATTATTGCCATGTTATGCATTAAATGATGTATGAATCGAAAAAGAGAAAAAGCATAAGAAGCATGAAGTATGAACATGTAATGAAATGAATTAAGTATAAGACTTTGTTTGTGCTTTAGGTAAGAGAGAAACCATTTCGTTAGTCATGTGCACATTAACCTAAAGCCTTCTCCTAGCTGCCCGCTTTTGGCATATGAGCTCCTTAGAAATGGACTCATTTTGTTCATAGTATAAACTTTGGTTTCTCCATTTCGTTCCATGGGACTCTCGAGCCATTTGTTTGTGCATTGCATTTGATTTGTTGAGTATGATACATATTGAGTGTTATGCTATGACAATTAAATATACATGATGTGTTCTATGTAATGAAATTTTGAACTATGCGACCTTGAGCTAGAATTGCTGATGATTGACTTACTAGATTAAAATGAGATATAGATGGGTAGATATACATATACATATACACACACATATATATATATATATATATATGCTTGATGCATGGCTTGTTATCACTAGCTATAAACATATTAGCCACTGAGCTAAGTAGCTCAACCCATTATTTGGCACTCCTCAGGTGCAGAGTAAGAGAATTGGTGATCC
>JAOQMP010000007.1:20933947-20948973 GCA_027563575.1 Erythroxylum pedicellare
TGAATTTGTTTCTTATGAACTATGTTTACACTAAAGTAATCATGACATGATTCCCTAATGTTGTTTTAAAATAGAAGGAGAAATTCATATGATTATTTCACAAGAAGATGATAAGCTAAAGAATGTACATGAGGCTCGTAATAGTCTTACTAAAGAAGAATGGATGACAACTATGAAAGAATAAACGACTTCCTTAAGCCCAAATGAAGCATGGGATTTAATTGATCTCCCTAATAGGCAAAAAGCTAATGGGAAAATGGGTTCTCAAAATAAGACAAAACACTAATGGTTTATCAAAAGACAAAATATGGCTTGCTACCAAAGGATATATACATCAGGAGAGAATCGATTATGACAAAACAATTTCACCTATTGTCATTAATTTATCTAATATTGGCTATAATAGCCATTTTAGATCTTGAACTATATCAAATGGATGTAAACATGACTTTCTTAAATGGAGAACTAAAAGAAGAAACCTATATCAAACAACATGTAGGTTTCATTGAGACTTACTAAAAACATAAAGTTTATCAGTTATTGAAATCGATTTATGTTCTGAGGCAACCTTCAAAGGAAGTGGTATATAAGTTTTCATAATGTAATCCTTTCATACAATTTTCATAACGCTTAATGAAGACCACTATACATATATTAAGAGATCCAAAGATGAATTTACAATTTTATCTTTATATATGGATGATATCTTGATTGCTTGTAATGACCATGAGTTTGTTAAGCAAATCATAGATTAGTTGTCATATGAATTTGACATGAAAGAAATAGGTAAAACTGCATAATTTCTTGGAGTTAAGATTTTAAGAGATCATTCAAAATATTATTTTCACTTTCTCAAGCAACTTATATTCAAAAAAATTTAAAACAATTTTGTATGCATGATTGCAAAAAATAGATAATCCTATTGCTAAAGGAGAAGGTCTCAACAAGAATTTTTGCCTATCTACACCATAAGAAAGGGAACAAATAAAGAAAATTTCTTATTCCAGTGCAGTTGGAAGTTTCATAAATGTTATGATGTGTACAAAACTAGATATTTGTTACGCTGTTGGAATCGCAAGTAGATATTAGTTAAATCTTGGATAAGCACATTGGAAAGCAATAAAGAGAATATTAAGGTATTTAAAAGGTACTATTAGTTATGCATTAAGTTATTATGGTAACAACCTACAAATATAAAGGTATACAGATGCAGATTGGGAAGGAGATCTAGATGAGAGAAAATCTACCTTTGAACATATTTTTCTTACTTAAATATGCTTCTAAGTCATAGAAAGGTAATAAATAATCACATGTTACTTTATCCACAATAGAAGCTAAATTTATAGCATTTTCAGTATCAATATAAGAAGTTGTATGGCTTAGGCAATTCTTGGTTAGTTTAGGGGTCACTTATAGTGAGATTGATCCAAATAACAATCAACTGTGATAGTCAAGTAAATACAAAAGAACTCAGGTTCATTGTAAAATCAAGCATATAAGTACCAAATACAATTATGTGAAAGATATAGTTACATGGGGAGAAGTGAATATGAAGTATATATCTATAAGAGATATGGTGGCAAACCTAATGATAAAACCAATTTGTCGATATACATAATATTAGGCATGTGAAGTCACTAGGATTATGTAGATATTAAAGTGTTATTGATTAGCATTTCTTCATATATGCTTATTTAATGTATTGTCATGTATAAATACAAATATGATTTGACATTGTTTATTAAGTAATAAGAATTACTTGATTTTGAATTTTGTTTACTTTGTATGACAAATTTTTTCATATGAATCAAAGTATGTCAGGCTCAAACAAATAAAAGATTGGCCTTCTCACACTAGCAATCAACTATAGTATTTGTAATAACTGGGGAAAGTTTTAAGGTTATTATCAAGGTGATGATTAAAAGCTAAAGTAACATAAACCACAAATTCCAAGCTGGATAATAAGTCAAAAGGAAATTATTTTGGAGTGATCATACAATCACCATATAATTTGTAAGTTTCCAGATGAGAGATCTAAAAGACAAAATTAATAGTAGATAAGTGAACTCAAGTTATATATTATGTATGAACCAACATCTATATGACATTGTATTTATAAAAGAAATACACTTCAAATTAATAAAAGTTAATACCATAGTACATTACTCTTACCATGTATGCAAAAAATTACTATAAAATGGACTAATGTAAGTCAAAAGACCTCAATTGATATCGTGTGAGACCGTATAAGTTAAGTGAACCTCTTAATACACCCTTAGGACTCTTATCTAATTCTTGGTATTATATTTAAGATTTGTTACTTGAGAATGTTAGAAAAAATTATGTTTGATATAATCTTACCAAACAATTTTATGAAAGCAAATTCAATTCAATTCAAAAGAATTGAAAATAGAAGAAAGTCATTTTTTAATTGTTAACTCACATAAGAAAATTTGGTATTCAAAGGTGGCTACTGACTCTGAGTAAGAAAATTGAATACATTTATAACACTATGAAATAAATGAGACCAAAAGAGATTAAATGAGAGATATAACCTAGTGTATAACATACAAAATCTACTCAAGCATCGCTCCATTGATCAAGACGTCATATATTCCTAACAAGTATATGATTATGAACTCTCGTTGTATAGTGGTCACACAAGTTATTGGACAAATATAGAATATGCAAAAATCTTATTAATTAAATTTATCACGTGTGAGTAAGAGATGATAATGAAAGGACATACCTTATGAGTTTTAACAAGTGTAACATGTCCTAATCATGAACTTATAAAATACAATTAATGGTATTATTTATAAATAATTGATCAATTGACAAGATGGATGATGATATTCTAAAATACGTACGAATATACAAAAGTAATTTCTATATAAAAGAAAGGTTTTCTTAAAAGTTCTTTAACTGAAGAAATAAAAAACTCTTCTAATTAAATAGTAAATTTCAGTTATATATATCTGACGCTATGAACCATTTTATCTATTCTAGATTTTCTTATACAAATAATCAACAATCTTCAATGTGGTAAGTCTAGATGACCTATCCAGGCTTTACATGTTAAAATTACTTATGACATGCTCATTTTTAGTGGATAAAACTGATAAAACACTAGCAAAGTTTACTGAATACTTATTCAACTATATTATCCAAACACCCAGTACAATCATTGTTCTATAAGAAATTAACGGAGAACTCTTAGATACTAGACCAGAAAAACAAAGCTAGAAATTTATAATAGTAATGGCAGGGTAGCAAGAACACACTCTCAGCCCTCTCTTCAAACGAACATCCAGAAACGTTCAGCACTTCCTCCACTCCAGGTTAGCTTTCGAGAGGCTAACCACTCTCCTGAATCTTTTTCTTCTCTCCTCTCTCTCTTACATCTTTTCACAGAAATTCCCCACTCACTCCTACACCGTGGGCCTTACTACTGCCAAGTTAGTTAGGATTGTCCCCTTTTTTTCCCATGCAGCCCTTCTCTCTACCTTTTAGAATATACTTTCAACCTCACGTGTCCTTTCTTTCTTTTATAGAATTTCGTAATTAGGGGTCTATCATTACCTTCTTCGACAAGTTTCACCTTATCTTCAAGGTGAAAATGTGGAAAGAGCTCATCAAAAGTTTCATAATCTTCCCAAGAACTATCATGATCTAGGAAATCCTTCTATTTCACCAGTACCTCTTCCTTGCCATCAATCAGTTTCTGTATTTTCCTTAGCAATTATGGCTGTAACAGCAGCTCATTGTCCTCAATCAATGACTATGGTAAGGGTTATAGTGTAATGAGGGACTGCAGTGACTTCTTTAGCTGAGAGACATTGAAAGTGGAGTGTATTTTAGCATTTGGGGGTAATTCCAAGCAGTATGCAACTTTGCCGATTCTCTCTATTATCTTAAAAGGACCATAGACCCTAGAACTCAACTTCTCATTCACCCTCTTTGCCAAAGACCTCATTTGATAAGGTCTTATCTTTATGTAAACCAGTTCACCCACTTCAAACTCCACATCCCTTCGATGTTTATCTGTTGTATTCTTCATGCATTGTTGAGCCTTGTTTAAATAATCCTTCAACTCCTTGATTATTGCATTCCTCTCCTTCAATAATTCATTAACATCTCCCACAGCTGAATTGACATCTTCCAACTTGAATAAGGTAGGAGGGTTCCTCCCATATAGGGCCTTGAAAGGAGACATCCCTACGAACAGATTGAAATTGGTATTGTACCAATATTCTGCCTAAGATAACCAATTCACCCATCTTCTTGGCTGACTCCCAATAGAATATCTGAGGTAGGCTTCCAATCCTCGATTTACTACTTCAGTTTGTCCATCCATCTCTGGATGATAGGAAGAACTAAATTGGAGGGTTGTTCTAGAAAGCTTGAACATTTCCTGCTAAATAAACTCATGAACTGCTTATCCCTATCTAAAATAATGGATTAAGGGAATCCATGTAGTTTCATTATCTCCCTTACAAAAATCGCAGCTACTTCCTTGGCAGTATAAGGGTGAGAAAGGGATGTGAAA
Source organism: Erythroxylum pedicellare (assembly GCA_027563575.1). Classification (NCBI taxonomy): domain Eukaryota; kingdom Viridiplantae; phylum Streptophyta; class Magnoliopsida; order Malpighiales; family Erythroxylaceae; genus Erythroxylum; species Erythroxylum pedicellare. Next base: position 20,938,497 of record JAOQMP010000007.1, read on the forward strand.
TGTCCATATTTCGTCAATCGATTCACGACCACCATAATATGATGAAGACCATGCTAATATCCTCCCAAACTCTTTTGGGAATGGGTAACAGTTGTAGAAGTCCTGCTAGGCTCAAGGCTTCATATTTGTACTGCTTGCATGGCTTCATATTTGTACTACTTGCATATCTCACAGTTTGCAACATATTGTTGAACATCCTTCTTTATTACTTCCCAATTTGCAAAAGTAGATAGCCTTTTGTATGTTCATAAATACCCGGAATGCTCGCCAAAAGGTGTGCAGTGGAATTCTCTCATGAGTAAAGGAATTCTTAAGGATCCCTTAGGAAGCACCATTCAACCTTTGTATAAAAAGTTGCCTCCCTTGACTGCAAATCCATTCGGAAGGTGTTCTCCTTTAATCTCCTTTTTCCACATTTCATATAACTTCTTGTCCTTCTTGGCTTCTTCTTCCCACCCTCCAAAATCTTCATACTGTCATACTGTGACAGCGTTTAGCTCTAGGTTATCCTCTCTCCCAGACAAAGCATCCACCACCCTATTTTCTTTGCCAGGCTTATAATGGATTTCAAACTCGTATCCCATTAATTTTGATACCCATTTCTGTTGATCCTCACTGAGATTGCGCTGTTCCAATAAAAACTTAAAAGCTTTTTTAGTCAGTTTTGATAATGAAAAGGTTCCCCAGCAGATAGTGATTCCACTTTTTGACTGCTAAAACAATGGCCATTAATTCCCTCTCATAGACTGAACTATTCTTCTTAGCTGAGGAAAAAGCCTGGCTGAAACATGCAATGGGGTGTCCATTTTGCATCAATACCACCCCCACTCCCCAACCTAAAACATCAGTCTCCAACTCAAAAGGTCGGGAAAAATCTGGTAACGCTAAGATCAACTCAGTGGTCATTGCCTTCTTGAGTTCTTCGAAAGCTTACTGGGTTTCTCTACTCCAAAGGAAGGCGTCTTTCTTGAGAAGAGCCGTAAGTGGTGCAACCATTTTCCAATAATTCCTTACAAATCTCCTGTAGTACCATGTTAAGCCAAAGAATCCCCTCAATGCTCGCAGATTCTTAGGTGTCGGCCATTTATCCATGGCGGTTGGTTTTTCAGGGTCCGCTAGCACACCTTCGATAGATATGATATGACCAAGGTACTCAAATCGGGATTTAGAAAACACGCATTTCTTGAGGTTTAACACCAATTTACTTTCTTGGAGTATCCTTAAGGTCTCCTTAAAGTGTTTCCAATGTGAATCCTCATCAGGGCTATACACCAGTATATCGTCGAATAACACCAACACGAGCTTCCTTAAATGCTCTTGAAAAATGTCACTCATAAGCGATTGGAACGTAGACGGGGCATTGGTAAGGCCGAAAGGCATCACCAAGAATTCATAGTGCCCTTGGTGAGTTTTAAAAGCTGTCTTCTCCTCATCTCTAGCCTTGATTCGGATTTGATGGCACCATGATTTCAAATCCAACTTGGAAAACAGTTTAGAGCCTCTTAACTCATCGATTAGTTCATCAATAACTGGAATAGGAAACTTGTCAGGTAGGGTTATCTTATTCAGAGCCCGATAATCAACACAAAACTGCCAACTTCCATCCTTCTTTTTAACCAGTAATACTGGACTTGAAAAAGGTCCCTTACTTGGTTGAATGACACCGGCCAGCAACATTTCTCTAAATTTCTGCCTTCTGTGAGTGAGGGTACCTGTACAGGCGTATGTTTGGTGGAGCAACCCCTAGTTTCAAGGTAATGACATGGTCTTGCTCCCTGTAAGGTGGTAACTCTGTTATTAGTGTGTGCACTACTATAAATTCTATATATAGCTACTGGATAGCCACAGGTAAGGACTCTTCCTCCACTTCTTTCATTTGTAATTCCCCGAATTCAATTAAATACCCTTCATGCCCACTCTTAAGAGTTCTTATGGCAACTTTTAGCGGATCCCCTCTCAAACAGTATTCCTCCCTACCCATTTTCACCTTCATCGTTAGTTGGCTCCAATTGACTCTCACTTCTCCCAAAGATTTCAACCACTCCATACCAAAGACCATATCTGCTCCCCCCATTTCAAACACATAAAACGGTTTATTAATCTTCATCCCCTACAAATTCACCTCCACGGTGGGATACTACTTGCTGCCCTTTACCTTATATCCATCCCTTAGCAAAACCTCAAACATTTTCACTTCTTTGGTCTCAATCCTCAGCTTATCTACAATTTCTAAAGTAATGAAATTGTAAGATGCCCCATTGTCTATCAATATGAGGACTTTTTCTCCCATACGACTCCCTAATAACTTCATAGTGTTACTGGCGGTAATCCTTACCACAGAATTTATCAACAGCTCCAAGGTAGCTGGTTTGGTTTCTTCCTCTTCATTCACTTCCTCTATTTCTGAGGTATCCTCCTCTATGATTCTGTCTCCCTTCTCGTCAATGGATTGCAGCAAAATTACATTAAGTTGCTTATTTTTGCAAACATAGGTGGGGCTATATTTCTCATCACACTTAAAACAGAGCCCCAACGCTCTCTTCCTGGTAGCCTCGGCCTTTGTGAGTCGCCGATGGGTAGTGGGGGTTAGAGTGACGCCGTTGGTTCATGACACAGGGGTGTTCAAACTCGATCCCGAAGGTACAGGTTCACTGTCCTTCTTTGCCTCTGTTGCCCGGTTGGGAAAATAGCTGGTGGTTCTCCTCAGGTCATTAAGACCTGTAACCCGGGTCCAATTTCCTTTGGGTCCATACCATTTCTGATTTGCCCAGCCCCTCAAATGCATACTCAGGTGTTCCTCTTCTGCTTGTTCCATGATTTGGTTCCTCTCCTCCACTCTTTGGGCCAAGTCCATAAGCCCCTTTAAAGTGTCAACCCTCATTAACCGGAGCTCTGCCCGTATTCCCGCCCTTAACCCAGTTTTGAAAGCTCCCATCAAGCACTCATTCGAAGCTTCCCTTACTGTGGCTGAAAGGGCTTCAAACCTTTCCCTGTACTCTGTCACGGTTCCTTCCTGCCTCAATGCCATGAGCATTTCATATGAATCCCCTTGTTGAGAGTGTTGAAATCTCTCAAGTAATTCCTTCTTGAACTCCCTCTAAGTACATACCGAGCTCCTCACCTCCATCCATTGGAACCAACTAAGAGCTTTCCCTTATAAACACACTACTACTGCCTCCATCTTTTCTGCCTCTATCACACCATTGATATCAAAGTATCTCTCCACCTTGAACAACCACCCAATCAGATCATCTCCTTCAAAAATGGGTAGTTCTAGTTTCCTAAATCTTTCACGGTTGCGCGTCTCCTTAGCCTCCTCTCACCATCCGCCTTCAGCTCCAGATTCTGTCGTTTCCACCATGGTTTCCTTCCCTGGCCTTCTGCCTACTTCCATTATAGCCCTCGAGTCTCTTAGTTCAATCAACTACCCCTTAATTTCTGTCATGTCCCCCTCCATGGTTCCTAGCTCCTTCTCCACTTGATTTATTCTTGCTTCCATTCTGGTATTCACCTTGCCCCAGCATCACTGTTCTGATACCAATTGATAGAACACTAGCAAAGTTTACTGAATACTTATTCAATTATATTATCCAAACACCCAGTACAACCACTGTTCCCTAAAAAATTAACGGAGAACTCTTCGATACTAGACCAAAAAAACAAAGCTAGAAGAATATAATAGTGATGGCAAGGTAGCAAGAACATACTCTCAGCCCTCTCTTCAAACGAACCTCCAAAAACATTCAGTACTTCCTCCACTCTAGGTTAGCTTGTGAGAGGCTAACCACTCTCTTGAATCTTTTTCTTCTCCCCTCTCTCTCTTACATCTTTTCACATAAATACCCCACTCACTCCTACATCGTAGGCCCTACTACTGTCAAGCTAGTTAGGATTGTCCCGCTTTTTTCCCATGTAGCCCTTCTCTTTACCTTCTAGAATATACCTTCAACCCCACGTGTCCCTTCTTTTTTTTATATATAATTTCATAATTAAAGGTCTATCAAAAACCTAACGCCTCCAAACTTGCATGAAATTCCGTCTTTTTATTACAATTCCATGAGAAGATATCCAACTTAAATCTTACAATCCAGGTACATCATTCCCACTCAGTTTCTAGTATTGTACTTTCAACTCTTGTTACCTCTAATAACTTGTAATACAAATAAATAACGAAAATATGGAAACTACATACTGAAAGCAATGAAGATTTTGTTTATAAGCTGCTTAGAAATACTTGGGATAAGACTTTTCAAGTACATGACATTACAATCTACAGATTTTGACGTTATATTTTGATTGCATTTATTACACATGCAGCTGCTTTTCTTCATCACAGAATTACATGTATGGGAGTATCTACTATGCCGTAGAAATCGTAAAGCTATTCTACCTTCTTCCATGATAAAACTATTCATACTGACCTTTTCCGCAGCGCAGCGCAAAAGGGATTTCACAAACATTATGCTAAGAGACATCAGCATCATTTCTAAATTGATACAACTCAAGCTTCTACAATAAATACACAATTCTCAAATTAGAAATCCAGTATAAGTCAAAGAAAGAGAGGCTATCAGAACATATGAGAAACATTGCAGGGCTTTTCAAGTGGCCTCATCTGTCTCCAACTTAACTTTTGATCTATACTGGCGACCTGGTGTCCATGAACTGTTTCTTCCACTAGCTGTTGGTTCTGGTTCGTCTTCCTCCATGGTACAACCTTCTTCCTCATTCGTAAAACCAGCTGCTATGCCAGCCAGTAAACCTCTCTTAAGCATAGACTCTTTAACTGTATTAACTTCCTCGTTTAGCTTCGGCTTGAGTAACGTATCTTTCTTTATACCATCACTTGTTTTCTTTTTAGGTATGAAAATATGTGGCTTTGAAAGATCAGCTAAAGATTCATCATCCAGTAATGTTTCCTTATTTTTTGATTTCTTCAGCATGTTAAGAAAGTCCATACATGCTTGTTGATTAGATTTGTCATCCACATCATCTGTTTCATCGAAAGTATACCGTGTGTATTTTGAAGGGTTCCGCATGTAGTCTGGGACTCCAGAAGGATAATCTGGAGGCAAAGGAGAAACTGAAGCATCTATGATCGAATCAGTTTCCATCTGCACATCTTCAACCCCACCAAGCTCTGAATCTTCACCTTTATTACATGCAGGGTCAAACCGGACACGCTTTTGAGACCTCAAATTCTGCTGATTATTTTGCAATTTTGAATCAGAATCATCATCTTTCCTCTTCAGAATAGATTTCAGATTAACATCCTTGGACATTTTATTTTGTTCATAATCAGGATTAGCTACAAAATCTTTCTCAGTAACTTGCAAACAGCACATCTTTTTAGCCGCTTCTGCATCTTCTTTAAGCCTAATTTTTGCAGCCAAATGATTTGCCCTTGGATCTCTGGTTGCATCCTTAAATGAGCTGGGAAGTTCGTTGACAGAATCTATATCTATCCCATAGTCATCTATGTCTCTCATATACAACCGTTCTCCAGTATTATCCTTGCCAACAGCTACTTTATCATATTTATCTTCCTCTTCCTGTTAATAATCACCACTTTATCGATTACACAACCAGAACATGGCTCAGAATTTTAAGAAACGCAAATTAAGATGAAGTGCATATAAATTTAAAAATCAAGGTAAGAAAGCACGAATTGTTCCTAGTAACGATACAACCTCAAACATGTCTTTTCATAATTACCAAAAAGGAAAAGTCAATTAGTCTCAAGTGTGACATACATTCTACAGTAAATTCCTTGAAACCGTAGAATGTAGAATAAAAGTAAAGCATACCCTAACATAATCCCTGAAAATAAGATAGTCCACCAATCAAGTTCTCTTCATAAGTTCTGAACCCAGAATTCTTCAAAGAATATTTGTTTTTTTTTATCATGTGAAATCTTATATAATTCCATAAAACTGAAATTGAAACCCAATAACGAAAAAGCAACCTAACGTAATTCAAAGAGAAAAACAAGCATAGCAAGAAGAGGGTGATTACCTCGTATTCAAGAGTACTGTCTAAGCCAATGGATTTTTTAATCTCCCACTCTTCGTCGTTACAGTCATCAGGCTTCGCATGTGACTGTTCATCGTCTTCGAGCTCGTCCATGTCATTCTCTATCTCCGATCGAAAATTATTGTCGGAATCAGCTTGCAAAGAATCGGATTCCGGTTCGGGCACGTCTTTATCTCGGATCCACTCGTCTCGGTCGAGTTCCAAGTCCGTCAGACTCCATAGGGATCTTAGAGTAGTAGCCGAAGGGTTGGTGGTGGTGGAAAGTGACCCAAATGCTCTGTCGACCCGAACTCTGAAACTGTCTTCCATGAGCAGTAGTTGCTTTAGATAGGGTTTTGTTGGAGACTTCGAGTGTTGAAGATGATGTGCATCTTTTAAATGGACTAGGATTATATTTGGTGGATCTGGCCATTTGCGAAGAAACCACATAGTGGGATCCAAAAAAAAGAATCCTCGGGCTTAAACTTGGTCACCCAATGATCCTCGTGTAATTAATGGCTCCTTTCATGTAACTTTTAATTTTGGATTGGGTTTTGAAGTACAATTCTTAGTAGAACTTTTCAATTGGTTTCATATAGACATAAAAAGCAACTGTTATTTTCTATCTTTTCTATTTGGATTGGATTCAAATGATTTCATATATGAGTAGCATATACATTAAAGCAACTGTTATTTTCTATCTTTTCTATTTGGATTGGATTCAAATGATTTCATATTTGAGTAGCATATACATTAAAACTACTGTTATTTTCTATCTTTTCTATTGAAAGACCATTTATTTATTAATTTTGTCACTAAGTCAGTGAAAAATGATGAACATAGTTAAAGAAATGATGTTGGAGTTACTTACAATATCTTATCAAAGAAAAATATAGAAAATTTTTAGAAAACCAATTAATAATCTTAATTAAAAAAGAAGTTGAGAGACAAATTATAAAATAAAAAACGTGATAAATTATTTATTTACCTGCCTAAATGATTGTCGAGGTATGAAAAAAGTTTTAAAATTTAAAAAAAAAAAAGACTTTTAAGTGTGAATTAAAAATAAATTGAAGAATTATAAACGAAACATATGGTTGAATGTTTAGGAATTTATAGTATCACTAAGGGCTAGAAAATAAAATAAAATGTCTATATCTTAATATTAAGATTTTGAAATAAAAACTATGCCCAAATTAGTGTCATTGGACTTGAAAATAAAATGAGCATAGTTCTTAATTATGCAAAAAGAAATAGACCTAAACTATATAAAAAAAACTTGAATGAAATTGACCTAAACTAAATAATGGGCTTGGTTTTAGAAGGATAGAATAAAATTAATTAAATGTAATGGACTTAAAATTAAATATATTTTAAATGAAATATGCATTTTGTTGGATTAAAAGGCCTTTAATTTTGTATAAAATGACTTTTTATTTGCTAATAAGGCAAATGGACTTTTGACTTGACAATAAAGGGCTTCACTGAACTTTAACAAGTTGGAAAGGCTTGTTTAAGCTTCTAGTAGGTTGGATGGTCTTAATTTGGTTTTAACTTATTTGAATAGACTTGATTAGGCTTTGACATGCCTAAATGGATTTGGGTTTCATTAGCCTTTAACATGAATAGGTTGAGTTGGACATAGGCTTGGCATAAAAGCCTAATCTAACCTAGTTTGACCAAGTTCAGACTTAAGTTGTCCGATTTGAAACTCGACCTTTACTAATAGTGTATTAAATGACGTTGTTTTATACTCCTTCAGAGTTCACGTAAGAGATAGTCTTCCAATCTTCCTTCTTTAATAGTCTCCTGAAATTTTGTCCTTCACCTAACATTCCTCCAATCCACCTCTTTATCGCAGTCACCTCCTTCCTCCGTTCTCTAAGCAAGTTTCCTCGGCTCACTAATTGCCTCATTCACCACATATTTTATAGGTATTCTTTTCTTTTTTCGAGCTTACCTATTGTTCTACGAAATCAAACAATAAAAGCTTAGTAAGGTGGTTATAAATAGTTTTATAATAAGGTAGTTGCCTAGTAAATTTTAAGAGAAACTATATTGAATTGAGTATATTGGGGTTTGAAGAAATTTGAAGGAAATTCTAAGATCAACTATGTTATGGTGTTTGAGAGTTATGAACTAGATGTATTCCTTCATTTGAACTATTGAGAGACATGGTTTGATAGTGTCTTTTTATCCCCTTCTCTTGCATTGTACTTATAAGTATTACTTCATCCTCACTATTGCTTAGGGAGCCTTTGCATCTGTATGGTCTTACTGGACTATTAAATGCTCTGTAAAGTGAAACCCTTCTCTCCAAAGGACCTCCCGAGGTTCTTATTGTCACTATTGGTGATGATTTTCTTTATTTGAAATGTAAATGATTTTCATATTGTTTTAAGGTAGTTGTAATCCATATATGCTTCTTGCCATTCCTGTTGTACCATATGAGCTGCAAATTCTTTCTTGAACTTCATTCTTTTTTCTAACACGAAATGGTTTTGCAACTTTTAATATATCTTGGTGAACAATATGAAAATGAATATCCTATTAGTACTAGGATTTAAAACCTTGCCAATTATATTTAATAATGGTCAAAATCTCTAATGTAAAGGAACAATTTGTCAACTTATGATTTATTTAAATGAATTCTTTTGTCTACTTATTGTATCTACAATTTTGGAATAACATGATGATTTAACATGGTTTAGTGATTGTTTTGTCTATTGTATGATTTGATTATATTTTAGTGAAGTCATTTTTCACATAAAAGAGATTAAAAAGCAAACCTTAATTCTTAAACATAAGGGGGTTGCTTTACTATAAGGACATTTTCTTACAAAGTTGCTCTTCCCAACCCAAGATTCCAATAAATGTTGAAACTTATCAATCAATTTGGTGATTTTCAGCTTCTATGTGCACTTTGGTTATTTATACTTGACGTTTCTTATAAGTCTTTCCTTCTTAGCCTAATTTATCCTCAATAATTTATTAAACGTATATGAATTCACCTAGCTATTAGAGCACCCATATGATATCTTGTAAGAGGTGATAGAGAGAAAATTAGATTTATGATCATTCAGCTTAGGAATCTCTGACTATTATGGATTTTTGTTAGGAAATTATACAAAGGATTATGTATTGAAACTGGGAAAACCTATCAATACTATTTAGATATTAGCATGAATTAACTGAGTGGAACAATATGCATAATAAGGAAATTTAAATTCTTTGCATTCGACAATTTTATACACAATAATAAATGGTTTTCTATGGCTTAAAAATGCATGCAACACAATTCAACTTAGGTTTTAAACTAAGTTGACATTTAACATTTAAGGATTTTTATTTATTTTTTCTAATTTTGTTAGATGTCCTCATGTTTAGGTCTAAATGTTGGACCTTGTTTTTGGAGCCTAAATCCAAAATCATCAAATGTGAGTGTATTTTCCTGTAGGGTTATTTCGTTGTAATCTCATTAACCATCAATAGTTCATCTTCTTGCTCTGATACCAAAAGTGTTAGGCCCAGATTTCGAATCCTACACTAGTCAGGTAGTAGAAATTCAAAAAGTCTTCTTCAAAACAATCGTATATCTATGTATCTAGTTTAATTTGAAATAAGAATCATCTCATTCGGAGCTCTATAGATCAAGATATGATTAAAATATTGAAGTATGTTCAGTAAAATAACCAATTCATGCTCTTCCAACCGATTCCCTCACTTTCTTTCCATCCATATTCTTCAAATCAATACCAAAGCATATCAATTTCTGTGGAGAGATATAGGAATGTGTTAAGAATCTATTGGCTTAAAAATCACCTCATTTAGAGGTCGGATGACAAAGTTATGGCCAAAAGAGTCAAACATGTTCAAACTTGGAAAACCCTTCGGGTGCAATCGCGAGGATGAAGATGCACTTGCGAGGAAGGCAGGTGCAATCACAAGGAGAAAGGTGCGATCGCAAGGAGGGAAGGTACGATTGTAAGAGCGCTTGGTGTGATTGTGAGAGTGCCTGGTGCGATGGAGACCGAAGCTATCCCGCATATACATCCTCTGTGACATCACTAACTTTAAATGATCATAACTTTCAACTCCGGTGTTAGCTAGAAAGATAATCTACAACTTTTAAGAAGACACCTTTGTTTAGTTCAGCCTAGGTCAATCTAGTTTTTCACTTGAATTGCAAACGTAAATTTTTCCTTTATGAAAAACTTTAAATTGGCAATGTACAAATGTGGAATGTCATGAGCATAACCATTCAACTATCGACTTTACTTTATTAAAGTCTCTAATCTCTGCTTATTTGACTCATCACTTACAACTAATTCTAATCATTAACAAAAATCTTATCTTTCTTTTCCTTAACATTTCACTTTTACATATATAGTTCATGTTCAAAATTCATCATCTCAAGTTGATAACTTCTTCAAGTATACCTAATTTTAACTCAACATCATCCATA
>JAOQMP010000007.1:20962366-20983706 GCA_027563575.1 Erythroxylum pedicellare
TTATTATTATTATTATTATTATTATTATTATTATTATTATTATTATTACCTTATCTTTCTTTATTGTATTGTTTATTTTTATTATTTTTTCATGTGGTTCATTCGAAAAGAGTCTCTCTACTAGTTAGAGGTAAGACTGCAGACTACCGAACCTCCTTAGACCCCATGAACAATTACAAAATTAAATTCAGGGAAAATCATCTAATAGTTTCAAGGATTCAATTTCACATTAATAAACCATAATAGCTCATAAAACCTTAGAAAATTTGAACTTAATCATGAAAAATAGCTCAATGATATTAACTAAACCTCGTAAACCTTTCTAATCACTTGGGTAATCTCAAACAATTCAAAAACACCCAAAACATTCAAATAGTTGAATCTTGCAACTATTTTCCTAAAATTTGCAAAAATAACTTAAGAACAAATGAAATAAAGTGGTAAGCATACCTTAAATTGATGAAATATCAAGAAAAATAAGTGGGAAAAGGCTTTTAATATAATTATTGAGTGAGAGAGTGTCACCAAATGAGAGAAATGAGAAAGAAAGGCGAAATGCAGGTTTGGGTAGTAAGAGAGTGAATATAAAGTGATTTTACTTAACACAATTAATAACACAACTTTATAACTATTCCATGTTGAACACATTAAGGTTAATTTTTATTAGACATAGGCATGCTAGACCATAATATGGGCATGTAAGGTTCTTACACAGGTTTTTATGTTAGATTTTTATGAAATAGTGTTACACAATTTAGAATATAGGTGTGCAGTTAGGCTATGTTAAAACAAAAATAAGATGATAAATTAAACAAGCATGTTGAGACTTAAAACAGTTGTGTTGACACTAAATTTTAAAAATTTAGAATCTACACAACCACTGACATAGACATATTAGAGGGCATGTGACACTATATAACTTTTGGGGGGAAAACATAAAAAGAAATAGAATTTAACATGTTCATCCATATGGATGAGTTGGTGGTCATGTTTCTTATTATTTCTCAAATGCTTTCCTAGTTTTGGCAACATATGCATGTATATGGATATGTAGGTGACTCTTAGTTATTTTCTGTGACATGGTCACAAGCATGTTGATGATCATATTACTCATTGTAACTTTTTGAAACTTTTTCTTTAGGTGGAATATGGTCATGTTTATAATCAGCATAGATGTGTAGCTTAATAAGGCTATTAATACTAGTATATTAATAAGCATGTTACTCTTTGTAACTTTTTTTAACTTAGCTAATTTCCCACCTACTTTTAAACCTATAAATCAAAACACATGCCTAAAGTATAAAAAATGAAAATAGAACCCATATAACAATAACCAAGCAAAACTTACTTCATTATGATTTCATACTAAATATAGATCTCATGAGTTGCCACTCATAATTTCTTGAACAATATGAGCTACTGTAAAATCATCCACATCAAGAAAGTAACAAGTGTCATGCTATTCCAGATAATGTCTTAAAGATTTAGAGATTTTAAAAGTGACCTCTCCATCTCCCACTCTCGACATTAGTTTACTGTCGCTTACATCAATTACTACCCTAGTTATTGCTAAAATGGATGTCCTAATATTGGAGGTACTTTAATGTTCTTATCCATATGTAATATGACAAAATAATATAGGAACATGAATTTGTCAAGTTTAACCAAAACATATTTTATGATTCCTCTAGGGTACTTAATTAATCCATCGGTTAATTGTATGCTCTTACTTACTTAATAGTTTTGGTTATCTTAATACTAATCTTTTAGATAATTTATAAGTCATTAAGTTAATGATATAAAAGAAGTTAGCTAGTGGTTTCTTAATTGACAAATTAATAATTAAAGAAGGGACATACAACTCCTTTAATCCTTAAGCTTTTTACGTAGCCTGTTATGAAGAATAGTCGAACAGTCCTTACTAAGTTTCATATACTAGACTTAATTTCAATTAGACTACTCAAACATGGTCCTTTGTCATTCATACATAACTTCTAGTTAGACATTTTTAAAACTCTCGATCTCCTTCTTCTTCCCTTAATCTAAGTCTAGTTCTAAGGTTTTACAAAGATACTCTTTCAATTTTAGGATCTCCCTCAACTAGTTCTCATAGACTGCTTTAGGTTATAAACAAATCCCAGATTTGAAAAAGAAATAAGAAAAAATATTAATAATCGAAAGTAAAATATTGAAAGAAATCAAATAAATTCTAACAAAATAAATGGTTATATTAATAGAGATCAAGTTTTCCTAATATCGTAGTCCCTAGTAATGATACCAAAAAACATGGTAAACTCTCATATGCATTGTATATAACTTAACTTTTACAGTCTATAGATTGTCCAAGGTAAGTTTACTTATCATTCTACATTATAAGGCTCAGAGTAGTAAGTGTCTGTCTTACAAACACTTTAAGTGCTAGTAATATCTCTTTTCCTATTGTCTAACCTATAATCAAGGTGAAGATAAGTAAATATAATTTTTAAAAAATACTAGAATAACACAAAATTTTAAAATAAACTAATGAAACAAATGGTATCTAGAATTTGAATCCCCCTAGGACTTCTCATGTAATCATGATTTCACTAATCAATTTATTCTTGAGTTCATTAGACCATGAAAATTTATAAATTATGCTAATATCTTTCGAGAGACTAATAACATCTAATCCTAGGTTAATTAATTGAAATCTCTTTCTAATTAAAGCCTCTAAAATTTAATTAATTGAAATCTCTTTCTAATTAAAGCCTCTAAAATTACATTAATCAATTTATGAATTTCACTATTATGTTTGAACCTAATAAGGAAGTTTTGTATTGACTTATCCTTAGGTTTATAAGCAACTCCGTTCATTTATGTTAAATATATTCATACAAATAATTTCTCACTCTTAATTGTATGAAATCACATATTAAATAATATGTTGGAAATATTAATTAAATAATAAATATAAAACACATAATTAAATCTTAATGAATTCAAAGAATAAATTAAATTAAAACAAAGTCACTATAAGATCCACAATAGGGTTCATCTAATATAGATACCAAAATGTATTTAATTTATGATAATAGAGAATAAAACAACAAAAATAAAAAGAAAACTAGAAATCTAAGAAAACATAACTAGAATCCTTAAGATCTCAAAAAAACTTCACTCTAGATTAAGGAAAATTTGTTCCAAAGGAGTTTCCTTTATTACTTCTACTTTATTTAGTAATTTTACGGTTCCTCCCTTCCTATTTTCCTTCTTTCTTCCACATAAAATCAATCTTATCTCTTTTAAATTTGAAATTTGGATATCATGAGAAAGATAAGTGTTAATATGGTATATTGACAGCGACGTTCTTCAAATTAATGCGTAACACTATCTAGAGCTAACGTGCATAGACAGATGCATGCACTAATAATATGGCCCTTTAAAAATCAACTTAGGCATTTTCTGTAGGAAAGATTTAGCATGCCTTGAAACTCTCCTAACGACCATATACATTATCATGCACTTTATAACTCACGCAAAATAATTCTAGATTTCTTTAAACTTATCCAAATTTGTTCCTTTTCTCTTTAAGTGAGTGAATTAGACCTAAGAATAAAATATAAACAACTAAAATACCATAGTAAATAAAAAAAATTGGATAAACAGTCAAAATGCATTAAATAGGGGACTAAATATATGAACAAACCACTACATATCATAGATCTATACACCAAAATTAGAAAGAACTTCTTTAACTCTTGTAATATATTAGTAGAGGTATGTATCTCTTGTGTAGAACTTTTTGAAACTTGTATGTCTATTATGTCTAGATCATGAGCCAAAATAATTCACCCATTATAATGGTGCTAGTGATTAGTTATTAATTGCTATTTGTGGTCCAGAAATAAAAGCTCCTTCAATTTTTCACTCTTTAAATTTTTTTCTAAGAGGCCTATAATCATAGGCTTTATTTTTTAAGGTAGTTGATGCCCATAACATTCTATATGATGAGACTTATCATAGCTTAGTGAGGCTCTTAGATCTTTTAGTTTTGTTTTCCTCCCTGATCTCCTTATATTATCGTACTTAGTTAAATCTATGCCCGAGGGATCAAACTCCTCCTTAACTTGGACTTGTGGTTCTAAGAGATCATTGAAACTGACAATGTTACTTAGAGTTGTAGGGGAGGTAACTAGTTCAACAATTGGCTATATGATTGACTAATTTTAGTTTATTAATATTTGAATTAGCCGCAAGTGTATATCATAGTTGTAGCTAGCACATGCAAGTACAAGTCGATCCCACAAATATAGTGATTACTAGTAATTACATTTCTCCTATTATCTATCCTAAAATTGGATATTGGTTTTTAATAAAGAAAATGAAATTTAAACAATTAAAATAAAATATAAAACAATAATGAAAACAAAAACAAAGGAAATTACTTAGAAAACGTAATATTAAAAATTAGTGTCTAGGTAATGAATCCCCATAAAAATCATTAATTAATTAACCTTTTATCATGCAATTATATTTTTATATTCAGAAGGTATAAGTTAGCTTTGACTTCTGTGTTTAAAAAAAATTGAGACTTGTGAATAAATTTAAATGGGTGGAGAAACTGGTAAGAATGGTCTGACATTGGAATAAGTCAATAAGAAATCAAAGGAAATCGAATGAATGGAGAAAATCATTCGAGAAAAGAAGTCAATTGGGATACTGAAAATAATATGAGATAATATTACCTCATTTGAGGAATTAGTTACTAAAAGAATTACGAGAACTAATTATGGGCATATTGAGTTTTACCAATATCTGCTGAGTTAACAAATGCCCCACACAATATTATAGTATTAAAGAATAAAGTGTCCCAACTTTGCATGGATCAATTAGTGACTGTGATCATAGATGATGTTTTGAGTATATTCGAATAGTAAAGAGATCATTTTGAAAACTTGATATTAGTCTTACATATCATGAGGTAGAAACAATTATATGCCAAGTTCAATAAGAGTGAATCATAGATTGATCAAATAATATGTTGGGTTGTATAGTATCTGAGCATGGCATATTGGGAGACCTAAACAAAATAGAGGTAATGAAGAAATGAGAAACTCTGAGGAATATATTTATTAGATAAGGAGTTTTTTAGAATTAGCTAGGAAATTGGACACTACCAAAAGTTGTTGAGGGATTTTTTATTGATCTTAGCCTTGTAACAAGATTTCTGAGGATAGATGTGTCATTCAGAGAGACAAATGAATGTAAAAAGAATTTGGAGGAAATTAAAACATCGATAAATTACAACATTGGTGTTAGCTATTCCATGTGGATTTGGAGATTATAAAGAATATAATAAGGTCTACACTAAAGATTAGAATGAAATCTAATTTAGCATAATAAAGTGATTTCATATGTATGGAGACAGTTAAAGTCTTATGAGTTGAATTATTCAGAATATGATTTAGAACTTATTGCAATAGCAATCACTTTGAGAGCTTGGAGACATTATATGTACAATGAAACGTTTTGGATCTATATATAATTATTCAGATCATAAAAGTTTAAGGAAAATTATTGAGTTAGAAAAGAACTGAATATGAGACAAAGACACTAGATAGAGTTACTTAAAGATTATGGTTGTATAATTGAGTATTATCTAGTAAAGCTAGTGTTATATCTGATGCATTAAGCAGAAAATCCAATAACAAGGTAACACAAATTCAGATATTGAGGTTATCCAATTTAGTTCAATTAAGAGGATTGAATGTTGAGTTGAATTTGGGGTAAAATGAATTATTATTAGTTATATTGAATTTAAGACTAGCTTTGCACGAAAGGATTAGAAAAGACAAGGTGAGGATCTAAAATTTGTGAATCGTATTGAGAAATTGAAAGTGAATCCAAACTTTGAGTTTGAATTAGAAAATGATACCTTGTGATTAAAGTAAAGAGTATGTGTACCCGATGGAGATGATTGAGAAAAGAGATTTTGGATGAAGCACATATAGTAGCCTATGCTATACATCCTAGTATTTATATGTCGAAACAATATTTAGCAGCCAAGGACGAAGAATGAAAGTGGGTAAATGTGTGACTAAATGTTTGATTTGCCAACAGTCTTAACTGTTGGGGATATGTTTAGAGCTTATATTTTGAAGTTCTTGGGAATATGGGATTGATATACAATTCTGATTGAATTTGATTATGACAATCATTATCACAGTGATATTGGCATGTCATTGTATAAGGTGTAATACAACAGAAAGAGTCGTCTGCCTTTATATTAGGATAAAGAGGGCCTAAGGATTGTTGAAGGACCAGAATTGATTTAAGATATTGTTGATAAGAGAAATCAATATGTAGCAGAATTTAAGTGACTCAAGAAAGACAAACGAATTAGGTGGTTCAACACCGAAGAGATATGAAATTATTGAGAGAATAGGACCATTGACATAAGAGTTAGTGTTACTAACAAAGATGTCTCAGATTCACAATGTGTTACATATGAGTATGTTTAGGAGATATCGTTATGACCCGATAAATGTGTTATCAACACAGGAAGTGAAATTGCGAGTAACTACGAAAAACTGAGTGATCCCACTGTCTATAGTCTTTTAGAAGAAATCATTTAAGTGAATAAGTTATGTGGGAAAAATGGAGGAGAATATGAGAAAACAATAGCCCCATCAATTGATAAATCAAATAAGAATTTCGATGATGAATTTTATAAAAGGGGGGAGAATTGTAACATCTCATTTCCATGCAAAAGGTTAGAAGTCTAGATTTTGTTAAATGATAAATGGAAATAAGAGATAAGAAAAATGCATTTCATAGTCATGCATAACAGTAGCATACAGATACATGTGAATAGATTTGAGGTCCGAAAGGTCTAAAAAGTCTCTCAAAACGTGAAGTTCATAAATGCCTATGAGTGGCCCTATAGGCCACGATCGTGGCTCACATCTGAGCCTTCTGTCACGATCGTCGCAGCCATTCTTGGAGCTTCTGTCACTATCAGGCATGCCTGCCATGATCGTGGGCCTATATTATGGCCCAATTAGATTTTGTTCTTCAATATTGACTCTGAAATACTAACAAACACATCAAGGTATCTCAAAAATATAATATTTAAGCTCAAAAACTTATACTAATCTATAAAACACTTAAAACATAAATAATTAACAAACTAACACATTTCTAACCTAAACACATATTAAATGATCGAATTAAAGGCTAAACACATATCAAACTATGCCCTAAAATATGATAGAATTTACACTTATCAAACACCATACTAGTCGGTAACCCATATTAGTGATGTTTGCTTATATAAAAGAAATTGAGGGGTAATGAAGCAACACATGAATAATACAAGTCCAAGGCAAAAAAATTTATGATTTTGTATAAATAGGAGAGATATAGGGTGAATAAGGGGAAATTAGTCAAGTAGTTCTGAAGGAGGTAGCAAGGACATTCAAAGAACGAGATGATGCTTAGAGTGGTCAAGAATACATCAAAAAAGAAGCACCTTAGACAAAAGTTCAAGATTATATCAAGATTTAAGATCCATGAGAACTTGTTCTTTTATCTTATTTTATTATTTATTGCTAGATTTCTTTGTCTTTTTATAAACTAAATTGGGATATAGATCTAGGTGTAATGAACTATTAAACCTATTGTTTGGAATTATTGCTCTCATGATGAAAAATTCAATTTTTCTTAAGAATTATTCATAAATTTATCTTATGTTGAATTGAAGTAGCAAACATAAAAGATTGAATTTCAGATTTCATGTATAGAAATTGAGTTAAATCTATCAAGAGAATTCAATAAATGAATTAATTCATTCTGAGGGTTTTTATTAAAAATGATTTCAATGAAACAACTTTAAGGAAAGAGCTTGTATGTTTTGAGAAAGAATACATTTATAACTTTGAAATTCCTATCGATCCAAGAAACCAGGGCTAATCAAATGTAAGACAAATTCTAGCGTAGGAAAAGTCATTAGAGCAATTCATTATTTGGATTTTATTTATTTAATGGTTGTTTGAATTCTTTTCTATCCTTCAATTGGTTGTTTCTTATTTGTTATTTTAGTTTACTTAATTATTTTCTTTAAAATCAATCATTTATTTTACTATATTAATTAATAAAAAGAAGGTTTTTTATAATTCAGTGAAATTTTATAAAATAAATTAAAGTTATGTACAATTAAGAGATTGCCAAGATGCAAGTCTCTTTTTTAAACCCAAAGGAATAACCTTTCATGATAACATGAGGACCCTATAAGATCGTTCCTTATGGCCATAAAAACCACAACATCGAGCATATACATTCTACCAAACTGAAAGGGCCTATAGACAAAGATCATCCTACCAAAAGCATAATCAATTTTAGATAGCATACTAGAGCATAAATGTATCATAATCAATCCTATCTCTAAAAACATAAAACCTATACTTTAAACCATTATATCATAAGAAGAAGAAAATTCTTCGAGTTTTCCTAGATCCCTGAACCAGGTGTTGCCTGCATTGCTTAGTGAACCAATGTTGACGAAGGGGGCCCATACCCCTTACTACTAGCTTCCATCTAGTCCTTGATCTCTCTTTCATATGTTTTCCAAACACACCCAACCATCCTTTGTAATAGGAAATGTGCTAGCATAACTAACCATCTTCCTTTACTGTTGTGATAGGGAGACCATGTCTAAAGGTGTTTCCCCCTGTATTTTACTAAAGGATGAAACAATCCCTAGAACTGAAGTCCCCTAATTGAGTATACCGAAGAGGGATTTGGTGACCCTCCATTTTCCTGAACCTGCAGTTAGAAACCACAATGCTGAGGAAGGAGAGATAGGTTAACTCTCATCCAACTTCCTTTGAATCACTGATCTGGTCCTCCAGTTTTTAAGATATCCACCAGGGTTTTAAGCTTTCCTACTATTGGGTTACACAAGGAGAGAATTGCTAATATTTGTGACACCTTGCTCTTCAAAACTTCTTAGAGATATCATCCTCTCTTGCCTAAAGTTAATGTTCGGTATACCCTCCATTGAATTAATTACCAACGAGGGAGTGTTCTTATGACTGACCACTCCAATTAGTACCTACAATACAAGTTAGAAGAAAACAAACCAGAAACATAATTTACCTACTCTCGGTATTTGAGCAAAGTTGTTCCATTACTTGGAAGATCACTTTAGTGTTGATGCTACCCACTTCCATGGCTTTGTCTTTGAAGGTTCTGAGGTTTCTATCAGACCATATGTTATAAACTACAACAGATAGCGAGATAATAAAGATATTGAGGTCAATGTTTTTGTGGCTTGGGGTTTGGTTGAACCAAATGCTTCTTAATACACCTAAAATGCAAGAAAGTCAATCTCAATTGATGTTTATAACTTAAATAATCCTTGCTCACTCATTAAATGCTCAAGGGCTCTCAATCACTTCACAATCAATGAATAAATATTTGTAAATACTCAAAAAAATTATGTAAATGTGTTATTGTAACACCATAAGTTCAACAACTAAGATTCGAAGTATTTATATTCATACTAGCTCTAAAATGTCGTTAGACACAAAAATTAGTTGTTGTAATGACTAGTAACAATGAACATCGGTGAACCAATTTGGCACATTAGTTTACTAATGTATCATAGTCAGTAAATATATTGACCAATGTCACACACAAACTCAATATACACAATTTTTTCTAACTTCTATAAGCATTAGTTAATCACACCTAGATAACAGTTAACTAGTGTCTCTAAAAACAACATATTTGTCAACTACATCTATACATTGGTCAATTAGCGTGTAAGTTTTCAAAGAATTTTTCAAGTTCTTTTAAAGTTCAAACCACAATCCTTTAACTAAAATTTGATCTAAAAAATTTTGAATAATTTTTGAAAAGGTATTTTAAAGATCAAGATGATTTCTTTTGAAATCAAAACTTTGATTTCTCTTAATAAACGAAAAGATTTATTTATTATATTCAAAAAATTTCATATTTGTATACAAAGAACTCCTAAAGCATTAAAATAATCAAATAGGAGACACTAGAAAAGCTACAAGTAGATTTATAGATGTATTATGTTTTGACCTTCCTTAATCTGGGTCTTCAGTGCATTCAGTCTCGCAAATTATATTTTATTTTATTTCATACGCTTTCTTTAAAAATCAAATAATAAATTATTCGTAACAACTATACTTTGTTATTATCAAAATATTGACTGTACCTCTTTTGGCTCAATAATAAAATTTCTGAATATTGTCAAAACAAAGAAAATAAGTAAAAACACAGCCTCATTTTTATCCTCAACGTATCCCATAATTTTAGAAACAAGAAGATACATATCTGACTAAGACAGATGAGTTTAGAGGAGGGCTTCAATCAGAATCTACAAATGGATAAAATTGCAAAATTGAAAACCCTATTGACTAAGATTTCGAAGTGCCTGTTTGGACGAGCTTTTGTCAGTAGAATTTTTCTAAAAAGAATTTTTCTAAGAAAGTTGATTGTTTGGTTATCATTTAAAAAAGAAAAGAATTTTTCTAAGAAAGTTGATTGTTTGGTTATCATTTAAAAAAGACTTTTTTAAATGAGCTTCATACAATAAACTATTTGGCAACACAAAAATAAAAATCACTTCTAATTTTAACTATATTTTATTTTGTAATAAAAATTATCTATACATATAAAAATTATTTAAAATATATTAAACAATATGCAAGCACAATATATTAATTATTATACAATTTTAAACCATATAAAACATAAATAAATATATATATAACCAAATCTTTTATATTGATTATAATATAAGTAAAAGTAATATAAAAAAATAAATATTAAAATATATAAAAGTGAAATAATATTATATAAATCTCAAAATAAACGTGAACATGTGCTTGTGAATATTATGAAAATTATGTATAAAACATAAACGTAAGAGTAACTAAAAATAGGCTCATTAATTGATTTAAAAAATCTATTAAAAAAAGTACCTTTTGAAACGCTCCAAATTTAAACTTCTTATAAAGCTATATTTTAACTTTAAAAAAAATCATTTCTATAAAAAAAGTGCTTTTAGATTTTACAGTCAAACACTCAGTTTTCTTAAAAACAGCTTTTGTGGTAAAAAATGTACTTATTCACCCTCCAAAACTGAACCAAACAGACACGAAGTATTCGAAAATTCATGAAGTGCAATTTAAGAATAAGGGAAAAGCACCAGCACAGAATAGGAGAATAAGCAAAAACATGAACAGATTCGCCAAAAATAAAAGGAGAATGATTCTTCGCTTACACAGGAGGAATAGAACAATTAAAAAGAGACAAAAACCAACCAAAAAACAATTAAATTAAATTATAAGAACAAACAAAAAAATGATAATCACAAATGAAAAGTACAATTAACAACAAAAATAAACATGACTATAAGAAATTGACTCACTGCAAACTTCCATATTCTAAATTCCCTAAACCAAGCACTCAAATCCTAAATAATAAGGCCATTAATGGAGTCAAAATTCAAGGGTCTATAACGTAAGAAGTGTGAAGAGATGGTAACTTCCACGGAAAAGAACGCTATCTAATTCCCTAATATTTGGGATTCCTGTTATACATGTAGAAAGTCATGAAATCCATCTCTTACATGATGTGTCCACAAGATTTACTTTTTTCCAGAAGAAGCTATATCAAGAGCATCTACACCACTAATAAATCTTTTGTATGAAATACAAACAACTACCGCTACACCAAGGGTACAACGCATGGCTGTAAGCACTGCAAAACCTTCGCTAATTGATCATAAAACACTGTTTAGTTTCAAATTCTCTTCGGCAGCAATATGCTCAGTATGTCCTGAAACGTGATCTCTATGATGCTGGTTGTCATCCATGTTAGTCATCATAGGCAAAGAAGAGTGTAAATCTGGCTGAGGAAACATAAGCTTTAGACGAAAAGCATCAACCCCATTTAAATAGTAGCGAAAGAGTCGTTTTGCCCTGATAAAACCAAGACGGCCATATAGTGCAAGTGCTCCTTTATTTGTCACTTCTGCTTCCAATGTAACCTTAAGAAAAATGTAACAAGAGGTCACATGTATTCGTTTCAACTTTCTTCTTTCAAAAGACATCATTTAAATGAATCGTTTACAGCACAGCAGATTAGGGGAAATACTTTGGAAGTCCCCAACAAGAGAATATTCCATCCAAAACCATACATAGATAAAATTCTACATCTGCGGACCTTGGAATTCAAATTACATTATCTTAAAGTCCGAAACCTTATTTGAACCACAAAGAACCATTCACCAACAAAATAATACCATATGGGAAAATGTGTTTGGGAGCTAGGAAACAGGAAATTATTTTTGCAACTGTTAGACTTCCCAGCTTACCAAGTTCTGAATTCTCCTATTTGAATGTCACATACATGATACATCATTTTCACAACTGTTACACTTCCTAGCTTTCCAAGTTCTGAATTTTCTCGTATTTAGATGTCACATATATGATACACACACACACACACATACACACCCATGTGCTGCAGGAGAGACACAAGATATGGAGTCAGAATGTGACATGAGAAAAACGGTCTTGACCATGTGTACATGCACCCACATACAAGCAGCCAACCAAAGTATATATAGTAGGGTTCTTGACCAAGCAACTATTGTAAATTGTAATGATATTTGACTTCATTCAATCCCTTAATAGTTAACTCTTAACATAGATATAAACATTTGTTGAGCATCAACATGCAAGAAGAGATGCCTACCTTGGTATAAACTTGAATTTCAATTTGCACCCAACAGAAAACTTCTAATGCATTCAGAACAGATGTCTGTAATTGACTTTAAGGCCTCCCCACTATCACCCTTATAGGGTTGCGGGAGGGCATATCACCTAAGAATTAAGAGATATTAAGAGCTACAAAGGGAAAAGTATAAAGACAGATACCTCTTCACATCCTGACTCCATCATCGCGTTAATAGACCTCGTAACAAGTTCAGTAGCTGCAATATCACCAGAAGAAAACCAAACTGAAATTGAACAAATGATCAACAGAAACTAACTAGTCTACAGATAAGAAACAGCACAAATCCAACTAGTCAAGATCCAATTGACCGAATTATAAACACTATCAAGGTATGCAATCACAAAAAATAGCCAAACCCATATCAGAATAAGAAATAAAAATGATAAATTACCAATGCCTTTTCCTCGATAAGGTTTAATAACAACCAACATTGCGATGTAGCCTCTAAACGTAGTATTCCGATGCTCCCCCATCTTGCATACAACAGTTCCAACACATTTATCTCCATGAAAAGCCTTCGAAACAAGTTAACAAGCATCCATTGGAACCCATATTAAGAAAAGGAGAAAAAGAGAGAAAACACGACGTAAAGAGTTAGGGCACCAAGTAATACCAGGAAACAGAGTTGGGGCCACAAGTAGACAAAGTACCGATAAGTGAAGATAGAGTAGGGCTCGCTTAGCTCTTGGTCGACGAGGCTCATGATCAGCGGCAGGTGATGTTCGCCGTCGTAGCTGATGTAATCGATCTCCGACGCGGCGAACTCTGCGTTTCTCTCTCCATCTTCTGCTTCTTTCGACGCTTCCATTGCTTCCTCTTGCGAGAACTCGAAAATAATTGACTTATTTCTCCCACTGGACCAAAGGCCCAAAATATTAATTATTTTTAACAACATTAGATTATTATTATTATTAAATAATATTTTCTGATATTTATTTTGAATACAAATTTAGAGTGAGAAATAGGATCAAAAGAAAAGAGAGAAGAAGAAGGAAAGATGTTGAGAGCTGCAGCGAGGAAGCTATCTTCAATCCAACAATCATGGAGGCTGTCCCAAGCCGCCGCCACCTCTACAACTCTCTCTCGTAATCCCTTTGACGGTTCTGGTTTTTCCTCCTCTGCTGATTCTAAATCGGGGCCTCTCAACATTTCTCTTGCTTTCTGGCCTCAATTCCACCTTCCTCACAGAGGTTAGGGTCTTACAAATCTGAGGCTTTCTTGAAGTTGATTTTATTTTCGATTAATTTTTTTTTGTAAGGTTGCTGCCTTGATCGACCTCAGTTTTGGATGATTAAATAAGGTGTGCGGTGAAAAAAATCTAGGGTTTTTATTCTCTCGGGATCATTTTTGCGATTTTGTTTTTGGTCTTCGTTCCAATTGGGGTTCTCTAATATTTGGTTGATTTTATTGTTTGGTAGCTTTGTTAATGGTTTCTCCTCTAAGGAGCTCTTGATTGTGTGTTTTGATTCAGAAGTTAGCAATTTGATAGTTGGCACTTTGGGATGCTTCTGATTTTTGGCTGTGCGATCACTAAGATATTTTATATTTCATTACTAGATGACAGTGGAGTTCGTGATTTTGCATATGATTTGTGTTGCGCAGAACTTTTTTTTTTTTTTTTTCTGTTTGTTTGGTTCTTGGAATTGGATGACAAGAAGAAATATATGTTTAACTTATGACTATGGAGTTCCTGATTTGCATATGATTTATGTTGAGCACTTTCAATTTTTCTCTTTGGTTGATTCTTGGAATCGGATGACAAGAATACATATATGTTTACGCATTGCAGTTTTGACGTTTGAATAGATTTATCATCTATTCCATTCTTTTTTTTATTTAATAAAGTTGAGTTTTGTTATGGAGCATCAAGAGCTAAAGAGAGCAAAACAGGGATTTGTTGGTTGTCAGATTGCTTTAATTGTCGCGTTAGAGTGTGGTGTAGCAGAAGAGTAAACTTGGTGTGCCTTTGAGGGAGACATGTAAAGGGAAAGGATATATAGGGTTGCTGGCACCACAGGCAAAATTTTGGAATTGAATGTCTACCGACTCTCATATTTACTATTAGGAAATCTAAGACCAGCCGGCTAGATAAGGCTCATTAGAGGTTGTAGACTGACCTACAAGGTAGACAACTTGACAGTCCTAGGTAATTAAAAATTTATTCTCTGTAGAGCTTCATTATTCCTAATAAGATTTTGGCAGAACTCCCAAGACATAAACTGATGTGAAAAACAAAGCAATAATGCTTTATTTTCATCTCTCAACTTACTTATTTCATGGGTAATACAAGCCTACTTACATAATCTTCAGTTATTTGCACAGTGCATTGAACATCACATCTTGATCCAAAGGAAAATATTTACCCTCTTCCTATCTATTGAAAGTGATGGGATTTTATTTATAAGATTGTAATGCCTCTGAAGATATGTTTAAGGTGTTTCTAGTAGTCAAGTTATATAGACTAGTCTATATCCAAAAGAAAAGCTACATCCAAGATCTTGCACTACCCTTTAAGGTAAGCAACTCGTAATCAGAATTAGGATTACATAGTTGATTGCTGATCTGCTAATATTAACTTTTTAGTTGATTTATAAGTCAGCATATTCATGGAAAACAGCTGGGAGAATCGAATGAAAAGTGGCTTATCACTTGTCTCTTTTTGTTTGATACTTGTGTTTGTCAAAGTCAAATCTAGGTAATATGATCAGTTCAAAGATGGATGAAGAGGTTAATGAAATGTAATTCATGTAATCATGGAGATTAGACAAGGTGTTTTCTTGTGTTCCTTTTGAGGAATGCTGGGAAATTCTCTGTTAAAATCGGTGCAGAACCAATGATTAACATTTCCTTTGGAGTTGTTGTTCTCAATTGAGTTGCCATTAAATTCACCCCAATCAATTACTAAAAGGATTTAACTGAATACAATGATCCTTTATAACACACACACTTAGTTAGGTGTGCAGGATCTATATTGAAAGGCCAAATAAAAACTTAATAGTTAAAATTAGTCATTTGTTGTTGTTTCAATCCATGATTGATCCTTGCAATTTCTAGAAGAGTGAAGGTAAACAACT
Source organism: Erythroxylum pedicellare (assembly GCA_027563575.1). Lineage (NCBI taxonomy): Eukaryota > Viridiplantae > Streptophyta > Magnoliopsida > Malpighiales > Erythroxylaceae > Erythroxylum > Erythroxylum pedicellare. The sequence goes on from JAOQMP010000007.1 coordinate 20,978,257, forward strand.
ATTAAAGTATTTGTTTTCTTGAAGCATTGAGAGGGTACTAAGTTGGTTGTTTTCTGGATTCCTCTGCAACCTTAGTAAATGTGACTGTAAAGTGATTCATCTCTATCCTTTTTTCTTTATTCTTTTGGCCTCTATTGTTTTCTTGTCTTCTTATTTTATCATTTTATGTGATAAAATAGTCAAACTAGTTTTATAGCATTAGGTTATCAATCTTTTCTCAATTTCTAATCTCTTTTCCTTGAGGTGAAACTTAAGTTTTCTTTGGGTACTTAAGAAAGCTTAAAAGGTCTAGAAATATTTAAACCTTCGTGGATGAGAAAACTTTTAATCTCTCTACCTCTGAGCTACTGGCTGCAATGTTTAATCTGTGGTTTTAGCAGATATGTTTTGATCAAAATCAATAACTGTAACCTCCCTTCTTTCTTTGAACTCGTTTCCTTGATGTATACATTCCTAAATTGTTTTGTTCCCAAATTGTGTCATTATTATGAATAGACATAACTAGAACTTTGCTTTCCCCTTCTTTACTAACTTGACTGAGGTCCATATCTCTTATAGTCTGTTACTGTTTATTCTTATTTTGTGTTTCTCTTTTAAAAATCTTTTGGGTTTTGATTTTTCAAATCAAATCTAAGCTGTTTAATAATTTTTTAGTGCCACTTTAATTTGACACAAAGTAAATTTAGGATACCGTTTTGTTCAAGTCAGATGGAAAAAAGTAGTAGGAAAAATATCATTTGCACCATAATACCCATATATCCTGCCCTTTACCAAAAGTAATTATCTCTGATAATACATATACTTTACTAATTTCCAGAATGATCTGTATAGAAGTATTAAAATGGGTCATTTTCTTATTTTCTAGTTTTTATGCTATCTGAAAGCCAGAGAAAACATTTTACTGCTGTGACTTGTTGAGGTGGTAACAGAGAATAATAACCTTAAATTGCCTAGAAAAGTTTTGTCTTATTTGAATTCTCCGCTGAAGAATGTAGAAAACAGAGTATGGACAGTTAAGTTATGGAGGAGAAATGAAGATGAAAAGCATTTTGTTAGATCAATGTTGGTAGTTATATTCTGGACAAATATATGAACAGTGTTGATTCTATCTATCTACTGAAGCTCTGTATGGATATGATATGAATCTTTTCCTTTATGCCAATGGCAAATTTTCTTCTGATATGGCTGCACCAGCTACTTTCATTCCTGGAGATTATAGTAAGGAGATCACTATTCTTAATTTCAGGATTTTCTTCCGAGTCACTTACCCCGAGAAATGAAGATATCATAGTTCCAGATGTTCTAGCAACTGAGGTAGCTGTTAAGAACCCCAGTAATAAAATAACGTATGATGAGTGCAATCATGAGCGTTACCCCCCTGGTGACCCCAGCAAGAGGGCATTTGCCTATTTTGTCCTCACTGGTGGCAGGTTTGTTTATGCTTCATTGATCCGTTTGCTTATCCTTAAGTTTGTACTAAGCATGTCTGCAAGTAAGGATGTCCTTGCACTGGCCTCTCTTGAGGTTGATCTATCCAGCATTGAGCCAGGCACCACCGTGACTGTTAAGTGGCGAGGAAAGCCAGTTTTCATCAGGCGCCGAACAGACGAGGATATCCAACTGGCTAACACTGTTGATTTAGGATCTCTTCGAGATCCACAGCTAGATGCTGACAGGGTTAAAAACCCAGAATGGCTTATCGTTATTGGGGTCTGTACACACTTGGGTTGCATTCCTTTGCCAAATGCTGGTGATTTTGGTGGATGGTTTTGCCCGTGCCATGGCTCACATTATGATATCTCTGGTAGGATTCGTAAAGGGCCAGCTCCATACAATTTAGAGGTGCCCACTTATACATTTTTGGATGAGAATAAGCTAATAATCGGTTGAGACTTTTTAATGTGCTCGGTGTTATTTTGTTTCTGTTACATTTTATGATGTCGAAGATTTGTTTCACGCCTTGCTTTTGCCCCACAGTTCTTTGGGCTATGTTTGGGCATGGTCCTGTAATCTGGATTCTGTAACTGCTTATTAATTCTCAATAAGTTGCTTTGTATGGATGGATGCATCTACTTCTCGAAGTTGAATGTAGATATTTTTAATTTAATTGTGGTATCAGCTGTGTTGTGGCTCTTGCATTTGCAGCTTTTATGTTTAGCCGTTGTTGTGCAACAATTCTAAGGAGGCTACTTTCTTTTGTCAGACGATCATATCTCAACTCAGATGAAAGTACACAAACTCGACTTCCAATTTAAATCCTGCCAAATTTCTTCACACGCTACGAAATTGGAAATTGCTTTAATGCTTCTGTTGATGAACAGCTTTAGTCATTTGTAAAATAAGTTGGCTCGAGCTCTGTCATCTCTCAAATATGCCCTTCACATAGAGCATTCCTTTCTCTCTGAGGTTAAGTTCCTTTCTCATTAGGTCTACTTGCTGATCATCCCCTTGAACTATAATCTCTGATAAGTTCCCATCATCTCCAACCGTCATTTTTACCTTGATCTGTTCCTTTCTGGATGCCCTCTTCCAGTAATATGCGCCTCTACAACCACACAATCTCAGAAGAATTAGTTACTTACAAGTGATTACCTTTAAGGGATGCAGATGAAGATTTACACAGAACTTAAATGACACATAATAGTCATCACTTACGCCAGTGGACTAAGAATAGTGATCCAGAACCAATTATTGCCAAAGTCTGGGTAAGTTATAGTAAGCACAAGAGCAACACTCCCCAAACTGATGCAGGTGCAGAAAGTAAGCAATGCTGCTTGCCCTCTGTTTGGAACCATCATGCCTTCAAATCTACACACCCCATTACCAAGAGGAAATATACATTGTTAAACTACTTAGGATAGTACCAAGAACCCATAAAACTGGGAACTTCAGAGTGATAAATGGCTTACGTAATGGTCTCTCCTCTATCAGCAACCACAAAATTGTTACGAGTGAAAAAGGATAAGATTTCGCCTGCAACTTGCTTAGGTACTTTGCACTTTTCATCTTCACTTACAAAAGTCTTTTGGACAATCTGAAAATCAAAAGGAAGTGACCCAGTAGAAATTAGCTTGGTAACAACTGTGAAGTAATAAATAAGATGATTAATTATTACTGTACCTTCGATTTAACAGAGCGCTTGATAAGAGACCAAAGACCCGGAACAGAGATGACAAAGAGACCCAGAGAAGTGTAGTAGCTAGCCAAAGAGTAACCTACACTCTCTGCCAAGGAAAACACCCGGTCATGGTGCTCAAGAAGAGCAGCAGAAGATAAAAGTTGGTGTTGGAGGGAAGCTTGGATGACATGTCTCTTTGGCCTTGTGGGTACTCCTTGAGCCAGTCCTTGCCATGGTTGGTAATGAGGAGTTAATTCGGAACGACGAATTGTTGAAGAAAGAGGATAGGAAAGCTTGTGACCAGACGACAGTAACTTGAGCGAAGCCATTTTGGACTGCTGGGAGACAAAGGTGTCATCTTTATCGGTGTCCACATAACCATTTATAACCCTTGCTCCGCCACATGGATGGTCGTAATATTTTTCTTAGGATTTTTTCATCTCCTGTTCCTTTTGTTTATTGTTGGGTCTCTATTTTCCGCCTACTGAGCCGCCCTTAAACTCGGAATGTTTTGATCCCCCGTAGTATCTTATTTCAAGTGTTAAAACATTTTTTTTACACAAAATTTTAATAAATGAAACTTTGTAAGTTATTCAATTCTAAAACGGTTTGGATATATTTGACTTATGGTAATAAAAATTTGAAAAATATCATGTTAAATACAAACAAAATCTTATAATGTAATAATTGCGAGAACTTTATTTGTACAGTCAAATATTTCAAAACATTTTAGAATTGAATAATTAATAAAAGTGTTTTTGTTAATTTTTTGCATGCTAAATTGGACTTTATTAATCAAGCACTTTAACATTTAGTTCTGCAAGTCAATTGAGAAGAGCCTCGGAAGAAATACTTGTATAGCATTTTCAATATACTAAAATATGCCTAATTCAACATATTTGAGTCAATGTGTAAGTCTAAAGAATTCAAGTACTCAAAAATTATAATATACACCATCTTGCACCCATTGTGGAGCTAATGAGCATAAAATATATTTATACATCACTAGATATTTTGTTATGTTTCCCATATAAATTACCATGATTTATATTATATTTTAGGCAATTGTTAAAAATATTGATTTGGGATGACTTTTATCAATAATTAGAGAGAATTGCAAAGCAAAAGCATTTTAAAAATAATTCTCAATTGAACAAAACCTAAAACAGGTATCTGTGCTAACTCGTGTCCATCGTAAACAAGTGCCAAAAGAGACATAATATAAATTACAACCTAAAGAGAGACCATGTGACATTGGAAAATATATATACAAAATAACAGAAGCTGAGTCATTATTGTACCATAGTCTGTAGTTATACGCTGCATTTGGTTACTGTCTCCAATATGCAAAGATGGAACGAGACGAAAATTTAGAGACGGAACAGAACAAAAATTGGAGACAATGAGGTGTTTGGTTGTGATGGACAGAAAAGAGAAAACTGTCTCTGTCTCGAGGATAGAAATGTGTTTGATTGCAGAAGACAGAACATAAAAATAGTGTCAATGACGAAAATGCCCCTGCAGTATAATATGATTGGAAAAATATAATTCATTAATTGTTTTATAATTGTATCAATATTTATTTTAAATGTATTTGTAATTCTTTAATTACGATGAAATAAAACGAGAAACCTAAATATTTATTGAAATGTGAAACCTAAAAATTAAATGAAATGAGTTTGTGAATAATAAAAAATCCTACAAGTTATATATTCTAGTACATAATAATTTAATAACATATCTAAGCATTCATGGAATTAATTACATAATAGGTTTTAAAAAACCTACAAGTTAAATATTTTAATACATAATAATTTAATATATCATCTAAGCATTCATGGAATTAATTACATAATAGGTTTTAAAAATCCTACAAGTTAGATATTCTAGTACATAATAATTTAATAAAACATCTAAGCATTCATGAAATTAATTACATAAGAGGTTTTCAAAACTCCTACAAGTTAGAAATTCTAATACATAATAACCTATTAATAAATAATCTAAGTATTCATTGAATTAATTACATAATAGGTTAAAAAAATCCTACAAGTTAGATATTCGAGTACATAATAATTTAGTAAAACATCTAAGCATTCATGGAATTAATTATATAATAGGTTTGAAAATATCGTACAAGTTAGAAATTCTAATACATAATAATTAAACATCTAAGCATTCATTGAATTAATGACATAATAGGTTAAAAAAATCCTATAGCTTAGATATTCTAGTGCATAATAATTTAATAAAACATCTAAGCATTCATGGAATTAATTACATAATAGGTTTTAAAAAATCCTACAAGTTAGAAATTCTAATACATAATAAT
>JAOQMP010000007.1:20991002-21003951 GCA_027563575.1 Erythroxylum pedicellare
TTAATATTATGAATTCGTCATAGTTAGTATTAAGAAGAATTATTGAGGGTATATTAGGTAGTATGTATTTATTAGTTTATACTCCATCCTAAACCCCTCGAATTAGATGTTTTTTATTTTCACTATTTAGGATATAATGGAACGTAACATGAAACCCTCCACTTCCATCTCATTCCATTTCACTCCATTATAAAACCCTCAACCAAACGATGGAAGTGTGTTACATTCCATCCCATTCTATTACTAACTCCTCAATCAAACAAGGCCTAGTGATTGAGGGACTAGTAATAGTAGGAGATTTAAATGAAAATTTGCCACTTCCTCATTGAATTGATACTTTATTCACCACTATATTACTATTAAATGATAGGTGTAATTGCCTTAAGTTATGAGTAATATTTTATGATAAAAAATTAAATGGTATAAAGAACACATCATAAGGTATGGCCTAGCATAGAGTCATTTGGAATAGGTACTTAATAACTAAGGTTTCTTTTAAAATGTGGTCAGAATTGAAGGGGAGAATGCTAACAATGGATATACCTATCTGGTCTATTCCGTTTATGCAAACTAACCCTATAAAATTTGAAGCATCTATTATTTAATTACACATTCTCATATGGCTTGGAGTAATATTATAGATTTATGCCTTCAATAAAACTCAAGGTTAACTTTATTGAATTTATGTAATGGTTGCATGAACATAAAAGAATTTCCAAAGGAGATATTTTATTTATATCATAATCCTAGGATCATATATGTATAGGATATCGAAGGAGAGGAAATCAAGGTGTTTTAAAGGCTTGGAAAACATAAAGGAGTTAAATGTTAGTATAAACCACTGAATATAAGAGAAACTTATGGAAAATGAAGTAGCTAGAAGCTATCACAAGAAGATTATACACTCTTTGAGTTCAACCCAAATTAATGCAATTAGCTAGAATTTAATATCTGAACCTCTATTTACTTCTTCCCCTTCAAGGGGAAACCTTTAGTTGATAACTAAGTGAGCATGGTAATTATTATCTAATTCTATAGTGAACCTTTACTTGATAACTAAGTGGTCATAGTAATTATTATCTAATTTTATAGTGATGCTGAAGATCTTTAGCTAGTTTAGGAAGATCATGGTTAGTTTGTATTTGAATGTTTAGATTTATTCTTTCTTTTATATAATCTATTCATTTTTAACTTTAGTTTGTATTTGAATGTTTAGATTTATTCTTTCTTTTATATAATCTATTCATTTTTAACTTTAAAAAATAATGAAAATATACAATAATAACTACTAGAATTAACTGCAACTCTGTAATCTAGATCTGTAATCATATAACCTTATGAATTCATATTTAAACTACCTCAATGTACACAACATACAAAGTAGTTCCTAATAAGGCATACCATGGTATACCACTAAGTTGTAAAAGGTCTTTAGATTAGAACAATATATTAGCCTCACCCACAATGCACTATTATAGATTAACATCACCTGAAGTATCATAAAAGTAAGACCAAGAATAACCATTTCACTAAAAGCATACTACTTGCCATCAAAATTCAAGTTACTAGCATTGGAGGCTTCCAATGGTATGAAAAATTTATGTGATCACATTATACAATTCAAAGAAATAATGGACGTATATGGATTAACTAATACAATAAATTATCAAGCTTTCTCATTTATATTGGCAAGCCTAGTAAGATATTAGTACTAAACACTCCTTAAATGCTTAATAGCAAAAATTAGGAAATTAAAAAATTGATTCAAGATTCATTTCACAAATAATTGATATAGATCTCACAACTTAGTAACATAATTCAAGGTAATGCAAACATAGGGTAAGACCCTTCATGACTACAGAAGATGATTTTGCCTAAAAGTTAAAAAGAATACCCAATCTCAATACCTCTATTGTGATCATTGCTCTTGATGAATAGATTTTTTCCCTTATGGGAGTATTTGCAAATGAATTAGTCTTATACCTTCAAAGAAGTTCAAGAGAAGGCAAAAAGGTACATTAACCTTAAGGCAGATGAATTGTCTATAAAATGCCCAAATTAGTCTCTGAAACATAGATAAAACACCATCAATGTGGAGAATAGTATCCATTTCATATGAAAGAAAAGTAGATAATAGACTTACTAGGGAAGAAATATCATTGAACTTCTAAATAAAGAGGATAGGTATGTAGGCATTGTATTAATGAAGTTGCTTATGTTAAATGCATTTATAAATCAAATCTTGAATTTCATAAGGGAATAATATCTGGCAAACCCTCATCGTATAATGCCACCAAGGAGGTGATCAATAAAAAATCAATATAAATTTTATTGGGACTATGATCATGAAACTGGAGATTGCAAGAACCTCAGATGTATCATTAGTTAACTCTTGTAACAGGGACATTTGGAATAATTTCTCAAAAGGGAAAGATACATTTCCCCAAAAAGACATTTTTCACATGAACAAGATTAGGCCATGCTTAGAAACAAGTTGTGAACTTTAAATTAGAGAAGGGGAGACAGAAGACCCACTTAGGTCTAATATGATTGCTAGTGAAAATAATTGTAGTGGATCTCAGTTAAAGAGGTATGCTAGATACAACTAGGTCAATGCCATAATAGATAATGAGATCAAAAGATGACAAGCAATAGGGTAGATTTTGGTCAATAAGGGGAGTCAAGTCAATGCAATAATCACAAAAATACATTGAAAATTAAAGCAAGCATCACATACTATAAAATAAAACAAAATATGGTAGATAATTGTAATTCTATCAATATTTTTTTATAAGGCCTTTAAAGTAATAGGAATAAAATATTGACAAGTTCTTATGACATCTTTCTTTTTGATTGGGGTTAAAGGATATTAGGTCTTTCTTAAAGAAACAATTGATCTTCTTGTTACAATCAAGGAGTGCCTAAAAAAATCATAACACATAAAGCTATCTTCAATAAACATTTTTTGTTCATAATAAGAGTTATCGTATTTCTATACCATGTTGTTATAAAGTTTCCAATGGAGCACCAAACTCCAGATAATATTATGTGGCTTCACTAAAAAAGAAAAATACACCCCAACAAATAAATATTAAAGAAATAGGCCTCAAAATTGTAGGGAACAAAACTAGTATATAAATAATTGAAAAGTTTTAAGAAGTTCAAGTTGGGGATATAAACTATAATAGAAATTGAAAATATTAGCATATATAGAGCAAGAACAACACAGCGGAATGGTGAAATTTGTTAAATAAGAACAAGAGGTATTTATGTGATTGCCTTGAGATATGAAGGGAACCAAACTGAATATAAAAGGCTATAGATTGATGTTAGACCTAATGTCAAACCTATGAAGTAGGTTTCATGGGGCAAATGTTGATAAAAAAAGGTCTAATGATAAGTGATTCATGTGTATGGATTTAAAAACATAAACAGAGATTGTTTAAAGAAAAATTAGGACCTAAAACTAAATTTAGTAAAAAATTAAAACTAAAATGATTAGGAATAGCAAATTGGCCTAGACATGGCTCAAAATAGTCCAAAGTCAATGGACTTGGCTCAAATTGACTAGCTTTGGATTGAACTTAGGCTTAAGAAAAGTTTTAGAATAAGCTAGCTCTAACTTTCTCTACACAGTCTAGCCCAATTCAAAGTCAGAGTAAATATATAAAAATCCTAAATTTTCTATTTTATTAATTTTATAGCTGCCATCATCTTCTTCTTCCTCTATAAACTCCTGCTTCTTTATTGTTTTTGGTATTATAAAGACCAAAATAAAGTAAGAGTTCATATATAAGGTGCTTTAATTTTTTATAAGAATTGGAACATAATAAGAAATCATATAGCTCACCTAAATGGAAGGATCATTGTTTCTTTTGTTCCTGAATTCCTACTTTTGAGAAATTGTTTATGGAATGATCGATATATTCATTATAAGTTCATTTTAAAGGACTCCCTCAATCTTATGACCATCATTGTAATCTATGGTTTGAATTAAAAGTTTCAAAGGAGTCAATTGTGAATAGACTTGTATAGAATTATCTCTAGGACCTCCTTATCTTATATGCTGATTGGAGACTTTAAATGTATATTAGCTCCATCTGAGGCTTAGGGAAGGAGAAGCTATTATAGATACCCTAAACTAACCCACCTCGTAAGTACTTTAGGGATTTTGGATTTGAATTATGTTAGCCATCACTAGACTTAGAGCAAAAAACAATTTGGTGAGTGATTCATTTAGAAGAACCTTAACATATCCTTAGTGAATGATAAGTGGCTTAGTCATTTTCCTAAGAGTTAATAACCTTTTAATTTATAATCATACCCCAATTAAGATCCAACTAAATCTATCTAGCTTTAAAAGGAAATCCCTTATATATTCTTTAACTCTATGCTAAAAAATCTAGAATTTGCTTAAGTAATATTGCAAAGAATGAGAGTTGGAGTTGTTGGTACTCAAGCTTTTTAGTGCATGTAAGGTTTGAAGTAAATAAAAGTTGATTTAATTAGGATCTCAAAATATAACTTTGATCTAATGAAACAAGATGTGAGAGAAACATTTGAATCCCTCAATAAGTGTAAAGAGGAGCTTACATTGAATGTAACAAATCTTGACATGAAAACTAAAGAACATGTTTAGAGAAAGAGAAATTTAAGAATATTTAGAGATATACAACTAAGTATAGAAACAACATGGAGGAAGCTGATATTTAAATTGCAGATGATGATATTTACTCAGGAGTTGCATTTAGAATTCTCCCCAATTATGTTGAGCATTATCTCATGTTTACAACTATTTAAGGTATTAAATGACTCACTATGATGATTAAAGCTAATAGCAATTACGGGTAGCTTCCTGTAAGAACTCCCTATAGTGTTAATGTATTTGATTGCAACATTTTTTTGTAAAGGTGTAACTAAACCTATGTATTTTACCCTTATTAAATAAATTTCTTTTAACTTTAAAAAAGAGCTCTCATAATTAGTTGATTTGGGTTTCCTTATTATTCACCAACCATGAGCCAATATCCACTTCTCTTATATATATGAAAAATTACAACACAAACTTAGAGTAAGATCCAAAGGTACTTATGAACCAACTTTTCCAAAGGCTTATACAAACCATCCAAATTTATATTCTTTTTCGTTCATGTTTTCTTATTTTTTTTCCATGTTACCATTTCTTGTTTTCTTATCTTCTTGTTATTCATACATATGTTTGGATGAATGATCATGGAAGGTGGTGAGTTTTCCAATGATTGAGGGTTATTAAGTAGATAAGATCAAAGTTTGACAGGTATGATAAGTGGTTCAAGATTTGAGCAGATTTTAGGCCGCTTAAAGTCCGAAATAGTTTGGGTTTATGCTACATAAGTCAACCCTAATTGAACTTTAGGTCGAGTTCAAGCCACATCTTGGTGGTCAGAGTGAGTTAGGCCAATGATAGACTCAGTGCGACTTGAGCCATTATAATCTTTAAAATTGATGAAATTAAACATGAATAAATCTAACTAAAAAATCAAAATTAATTAGATGCAGTCAAACATGATAATATTTAATTTGAAACTGATGAGAAGAAACCATATAAAATAAAATATAAAAAGTGAAAAAAAGGTGAGAAAATTAAATATTAATAGCTACCCTTAGATGCATTATATTTTAAGAAAATTATGTGTATAAAGACAACTAATCTTAAATTTGTCTATCATATAAACCTAAATAAAAGAAATTATAATAAAAATAAAATTTGGTCAAATGATCAACATAATTGGTGATTTAAAAGATTTAGGATTAGAGGAACAATAATATAATTAAAGTCCTAGAGAGATACTTAGGACATATAATATGCAAGATTGGAATGAGAAGCCTAAAGAGGCATCCATGAATTTAAAACTAACTTGAGAAACTTAGAGAAATATATAAGTCTTTTACTTGAACTCGAAGAGAGAGCTAGAAAGGTATTTATATTTGGAAATAAAACTATGATAGAAGACCAAGAGAGGTACTTAGGCATTTGAAACCTAGTGAATTTTTTTCTTATTTATTGGGAACTTGCATAAGGGGTGTCTTTTTAAGTAAGGGCTATCGACTTCAAATTGGGAGGCCCATAACAATCATATTAGGGAATTGAATTAATTAATAAAAATAAGTTTAATTAGTAAATCTATTAGTAAATAAGGAAAATAGTATCAATATAGGTTAATATTTTCACTTTAAAATAACAACTAATTAGTATTTATATAAAATATGCTCAGGTTTTAGCTTTTAAACGAGAGTCTTATGGTAGTTCTAAGGGTTTTAACTAATAAGGGGCCCTAGAGTGACATCAAAGTATTTAAAACTAAAATGAGAAGTCATCAATTAGTTTGTATGGTTATTTTTCTAGTTAGTAGGAGATGTATAGAGGTATTTAGGCATTGAAAACTAAATAGAAAAGTTTTATATTTCTTTATATGATTTTGTCCAATGTTTGTTGGAGACAGAAGAATCTAGGTATCTAAGACTAAAATGGCAAGTCTTGAAGTGATTTTGAAGTTCTTTTTATGTGAGAAAGGGACATAGAGAGGTTTCTAATTATTTTAAATTTAAACAAGAAGTCTTAAAGTGATTTATAAGATTTTGCCTAATGTAAGTAAGAGACAAAGAAATATCTAAGTTTTGAAAATTAAATAGAGAAATCTAATAGTTATTTTAAGTTTTTCCTTAAAGTTAGTTGGAGATTTGAAGAGATATCTAGCTACTTAAAACTAAATAAAAAATATAGTTGTTTATAGGGTTTTGTCCAAAGTGAGAAGGGACCTAGAGATATACATGTATTTAAAATTAAATAGAAAAGTCCTATAGTGGTTTATAGGGTTTTACACAAACTTAGTAGGAAAGATATAGAAAGTTATCTATGTAATGTCCCATCTCTTAAATTATTTAAGGATCTAAAGTGTTAGACTATTGTGTCACATAAGTGACAGCATGTAGAATGAATTTGGTACATTTTGATATGATTTTATGATTGTATTGATATGTAGAATGTTATCATACAAACATGAATTGTGGTTTAGACAAATTGCACTCAATTGACATATTCCGAGCTATGAAACTAAAATGAATATGACATGAATTTGCAATTCCAATGTCTTGTACATTGGATTACCAATGACAAGAATTGATGGACTATAATTGGTAACTTGGAATTTAGTGTTACAATTAAGAAATTGATGAATTAAAATGTACATTTGGTCTCGAAAAAATGCCAAGTGGTAAGACAAATTGACACATGAAAAATTAGGATGACTAAGCCCATAATTGAGTTACATTTGGCATAGAAAAATGAGTAACATTTGGTATAGAAAATGAGTGACATTTGGCATAGCTAATTAATTGACAAATGGAATTGACAATTGATTGACAAATGGCCTAGTATAAGTGTGACATTTGGTGACTTATTTATTGGACAATTGGAAGGCATGCCTAGTGACATATGTGAAGGTAATAAGGTGACACCTAGCACCTAATGTATTAAGCTAATGTATAAATGTTTTTGCTGAGTTCATTTCTCTTCTTTCCTTACTCTCTCCATTGAAATACCTATCTTCCATAGCTTTGTATGCTTCAATTGTGTTCAATTACCACTCAAAATCCTTATAAGATTTTACACTAATAAAGATATATGATACTATCTTATATTCTATTATCATCTTGTTGCTAAACCAACTTACTTCCATCTTGTACTTTGATCATTTTGCATGCATGGACAACTTAATTATCTTGATCTTTGAGGTGTAAATTTTAACTAGAAAATTAAGTAAAAGATTTATATTTATGGCATGTTATAATAGAGAATTTATGATGATGAAATTTGGATGAATTGTATATGATATTGATGATGAATTATATAGGAAATTTCTGTATGAACTTAGATACTTTCTATTGTGTTCTTGATGTATGAATAGTAGCTTATGGATTGTTTTATAGATGAATTAGATTAGGATTTGAGGTATAATGAAGGTGAATTTATGTTAAAGAAATGTGTTAATATAGTGATCTTGAAATGGAAACAAAACTAGGATACATGATTGATAGTGAATGATATTTCTATTTTAATTTTGATGTGTGAAAGATAACGATTTGTGAGTTGTCTAAAGAATGATTTTTGAATTGGGTTTAGACATGAATTTGATAAGGGATTGAAGGATGAATAAGGTATAATTGAATTGAAATTGATGGACTTTGGTGAAGGTGTGTTGGATAGAGTATGAAGGAGTAAAAATTGGAAGCAAAATAAAGGTCATGGGTGAGTGAACCTTTAGCCCACTCATCCCACGATCATGGGATTTATAAGGCTCCTTGCCACAGTCGTGGGAAGTACTTTGGAAGGAGAAAAGGTTGGTTTTAGGCAATTTTTGGACTATATAAGGTTAAGACTCTTTATAATGGTGTAATTGGACTTGATTAGGGCTTGAAATGAACCTAGAAAGTTACTTGATTAAGTGTTTAATAAGTTTAAGTTGTTAATTGAGGTTATAAATTAATGAATGGAATGATTGATATCAATGTATATGAATTTGAGAAGTATGAGTTGTTAATGTTGTAAAGATGTTCATGTGAATGCAAATGTGATTCAAGGGATATAAGTAATGAATTGGGTATGATTGAATGAGAATTGGGAAATTATGTGAATAATTAATGCTTAGAAAGAATTGATGAATTTAAGGTAATCAAACTTACCTAAAACATAACCAAATTGCAAATAAATTATATACAAGCTATGATGAATGAATGAGCAAGATTTATGAATAAGGTTACATACCTGGGATAGTCAACTGAGCATGCATTGAAACATAATCTATATACATGTGATATGATTGATAACTTAATGAATTGTGAACTCTGTATGTGCATTACAAGAAAATAGATATACAAGTGATCGCTAACATCCAGACATTGCCGGTTCACTAAGGCAATAGCTTATCTAGAGCATACTGTGAGTTAACCTTAATGATCCTCACTACAACTGAATTGTTTTTGTTTAAATTTCAGTTATTGAATTGCTACTTATATAATTGTGAAATTCTGGACATTATTGGTCTGAGAAGCTTGATATTTAGGATGTATTGGAAGTGCTTACTAATTGTATGTTAATGGAGAAATGTGTACTTAACTAAATGTTGAATGTCATATTTAAATCCAATGATTGTGATAATTGATTGTGTACATTGAAAGAAAGTGATTGATAGCATATTATTTGGAATATTACACTTCATCATAGGAATATACATGATCAGATAAAAGTGCTATGACTGGAGTGACTAACAAGAAAAGAGCTTAAAGCTCAGAATGTGCAAAAAGAGCCACAGGCTCAACCATTAGTGAGCCCAGTATCCACAATAGGTATAGGACAGTATCAGAAATGAGCATAATATCCACAACAGATACAGGACAGTTAAATAAGCACTCGGTCATAACAAAATAAAAATAGAAGTGAGTCTCATGTGCATTTTCATCTATATCTTTACATGCGTTCATGAGATTGATTACAAGTAAATGTTGAATTGTGTTGATATAATGGTGTGTATTGCTTGTGTACATATTGATGATATGAAGAATTGAGATAAATGATTGGATTGTTTTGAAATGACTATATGAAGTCTTTGTATTCATAATATACTTGTTGAAATATGATGAGATTTGAATTTGGATGAGATGTTATATTGATTAAAATGTGTTTTATACATGAAATGTTTATGTTCTGTTTGAGTGAGCACACCTTGATGGTTCACTCATTGAGTTCGCAAAACTGATCAAAACTGCAACATTGATTTTCAAGTTCAGAGGATATCTAACTAGTCTAGTTGAAGTAACTTCTACATTTGGACATGGTTCAGCGTTGGGATCAATTGTACCTACAAATGTCCTAGAGGGATATCAATGCATTTAAACTAAAAAAAGGAGAAGTTTTGGAATGGTTTCTAGAATTTTCCCAAAAGTAAGGGGAGGCCTAAGGGATATCCATATGTTTAAAACTAAATGGGAAAAATCCTATAGTGATTTGTAGGTTTTTACCTAAAATGAAGAGATACATAGAGGGATATCAAAACATTAAAAGCTAAATAAGGAAGTCCTAAAGTAGTTTATAGGGCTTTACCTAAGATAAAGAGAGACCAAAGGGATATCTAGACATTTAAGGGATATCGAGACATTTAAATCTAAATAAGGAAGTCTTAAACTAGTTTATAAGATTTTACACAAAGTAAAGAGAGATCAGAGGGATATCTAGTCTTTTAAGGGATATCAAGATAATTAAAGTTAAACAGGGAAGTCCTGAAGTAGTTTTTTTTTATTGAAGTTAAAGAGATACTTGAGGGATATCTAGACATTTAAAACTAAATGAAGTAGTCCTATAGTAGTTTTTAGGGTTTTTCCAAAATGATGAGAGATATAAAGGGATATCTAAGCATTTGAAACTAATTAAAAAAGTCTTAGGATGGTTCTTAGGGTTTTATATACAGATGTTTAAAACTAAATAAGGATGTTCTATAATGGTTTTATGGTTTTTCTTAAATGAAGAGAGACCTAAAGGGGTATCTAGGCATTTAAAATCAAATGTGGAAGTCTTAAACTATTTTATAGGACTTTACTTAAGTTAAAGAGAAATCTAGAGGGTTATCCAAATGTTTAAAACACAACAAAGAAATTATAGTGTGGTTTGTAGTGTTTTATCAAAAGTGAGAATGGGATATACAGAGGTATCTAAATATTTATAAAGGGGTTGTTTGTTTTATTTTTTTAAGGTTTTTTGTTGTGGTTTTTATAAATTAAGAAACGACTCTTAAAATCATGTTTGGTTAAACAAGTTTGTATATTTCATTTTTAAAAATAAAAAAATGAAAACTATTTTACGAAAACATAAAAATAATGTTTTCATGATTTCGGAAAACAGGTTTTCATAAACATTTTTTTGACAAAACAAGTCATATTTAGGTTTTTCTCTCCTCTATGCCGACTTTGTCTTCTGCGTCTTCACCAGTGTTGCAATAACTCTAAGTTTGTTTTCATGTCTATCTATTTCTTTTATAATTTCTTTTGTTTCTCTTGTACATAACATCAGACCCATAACAAAATAGACAAACTAGGCATGATGGGGAGAGATATGAAAACTGTGAAAAGAAAAAGAGATATGAAGAAAATAACATTATTATACATGTAGCCATACTTACTAAAAGCAACATGTAAAACTTCTGCTTTGAGAATAAGCTTCTGCAATTTTTTGTGATGATAAATAAGATGATACACTCCCATTCTTCCCCTAAAGAATAATTTTTTTAACTAGAATGAGTTTTCGTGTGACATGTTTCAGGTCTTTAGTTTTTGCTTCAACTCCTCTGCTAAACATAACGACGACTTCATCTGATTCTTTATAAATAACCAATATAGAACCATGAACAACTATGAAATAATGTTATTAAAACCTAAGGCTATAGCTTTTTTCTTGATCCTCACATCATTTTAAATCTAAGGCAGCTATATTTGTTTTCTTTTTCCTTACATCTTTGCAGTTGTTTTATTCTTGGACTTGACATTATTCTTTCTCCTTATCCTCATGTCTCTATAGCTTTTTTCTTCTCATCCTCGTATCTTTAGCATAGAGTGGAGCACAACTGGCATAGAGTGGAGCAAGTGGAGCCTATTCTTGTCTTCACATCATTTAATATAGCAGAGGCTTTATCCCATACAAAAGTGAAGCCTAGTTTTCACATCATTTAATGTGGAAGAGGCTTTATCAAAAGTGAAGCCTCGTCTTCACGTCATAATGAAGCCTAGTCTTCACGTTATTTGTCTTCATATAATAACTTATTGTTCCTTATAAGCGTGGAGAACTGAAAAATTAAATGCATTTGTACATGAGTTCTTCACGTCATTTATTGTGAAGCCTATTCTTTTCTTCACGTAATAGCTTATTGTTGCTTATAACCATGGATAACTAAAACATTAAATGCATTTGTACATTAGTTGGATTTGATATATATATAGCTATACTTACGTTAAATGCATTTGCTTGTGAATCCTGTTGAAGTGGCTTATTACTTGTAGCTGAAGTCGAAATGAAGGAATGTGTAAATGATTTACTGTAGTGGTTTTGCTACTAGGTTTTCACATATAGTGACAATTTAATTTGTGTATAAGTTTAGACACCAAATATTTTTTAGAAATTATTATGGTTGTCATATGTTTATTAAACTATGCGTAGCATTTAATACTTGGTAAAAATTATTGTGATTGATGTCACATATATGTTATTACATTTAGTGAAGGAAGTTTTGAACAATATGAATGATTATAATAATTGTATGGAAGTAAATGAAAAAGATGGGGTATGGAATGATACTATAGAAATGTATTTAATATACTTGATGGTTGAAGAAGTGAAAAAGGGAAATCGAACGACTGCTACCTTTTCGAAATCTGGTTGGAAGAATATTAAAACAAGGCTTCAAACAAAATTCAATGAGGAGTATACTAATATTCAATTGAAGAATAAGTATCATAGATTAAAGGTCAGATTCAAGAGTTTCAAGAACTTACTTAAAGAAATAGGAATTGGTTACAACTCGTTTACTGGTGAAGTTAATGCAACAAATAAATGTTGGGAAGATCTATTTAAGGTAAAATATGTCTTTTGTTTTAATAATATATCTTATTATATAATATTCATTCTCATATATCTTTTTCATCATTATAGGTGCATAAAATAGCTCATAGATTTAAGAAAAAAGGATGTAAGGAATATTTAGACTTACGCCATATTTTTGGAGATACTACTGCAACTGGTGTGCATTCACATCCATCAACTAAATCTCCATCGAATATTATAGAAGAGAGTTGGAGTTATGTAAATATAGTGCCCTGGAAAGCAAGTGTATTTACATGTAACTTTATCTTCTTCAGCTACAGTTTT
>JAOQMP010000007.1:21011141-21026840 GCA_027563575.1 Erythroxylum pedicellare
GCTCTTCCCCAAGCTTGATCAACAAAACTTCTTGAAGTTCTTGTGAAATAAAAGCTTGTACATAAATCTGAAATTGTTCTTTGAGCTTGTTGGAGTGTGGCCTTGTAATTGGACCCATTGGCATCCTCAATTCTCTATTGCCTTGGTGAGTTGTATCAATCAAGGAAGAGCAAACACTTATCCTTTAACGTATATGGGCAAAAAATTCCTACTAACTCCTATGAAGTCAAATGTGAAGAGGAAGGTAGAAAATGAACCTATTTTGTTGAGTATTGATGAGAGAAAGGCAATTGTCGATGATTTGACTTCATTTGCATCCTTGGATGTTGAAGATGATGCAAAACTGAAGCCATAAATTCCTAGAGTTTTTTAAGACTTGATTGAGCAATTTCCTACAGTTTTTCTTAGTGAGCTTCCTAAAAGGCTACCACCTATGAGGTCAATTCAACATGAAATAAATTTTGTTCCCAGAGCAATTAGTCCTCATAAACAATCCTATAGGATGAGTCCTAAGGAGGGAGAAGCTTTGCAAACTATTGTGGAGGATTTGTTAGAAAGGCAATTCATTAGGCCTTCTACAAGTTCATGTATAGTTCCAGCTTTTGTTGTGCCAAAGAAAATGGGAAATGGAGAATGGTGATTGATTCAAGATTAGTTAATAAAATCATAGTCAAGTATAGGTACCCAATTCCTAGACTTGATGACCTACTTGACCATCTTCTTGGAGCAACAATCTTTACTAGACTTGACCTTGCTAATGGATTTCATCAAATCCGTGTGAGAGAGGGAGATGAGTGGAAAACAACTTTCAAAACAAAGGAGGGACTTTATGAGTGGTTTGTTATGCCAATGGGGATGTCAAATTCTCCATCAACTTTCATGAGGCTTATGAATGAGGTACTTAAACCTTTCCTTCACAAATTTGTTGAAGTGTACTTTGATGATAGTCTAATCTTTTCCAAATCTCTAGATGAACATGTGCTGCATTTGAAATGTGTCTTTGATGTCTTAGCTAGAGAGTCCTTGTATACCAATGTTGAAAATTACCATTTTTGTGATCATTCTTTGACTTTCCTAGGATTTTTCATTAGCAAAGATGGTATTAGTATGGATCCCTCAAAGGTCCAAACTATTCTAGATTGGTCGGTCCCAACTAACCTTTTCCAAGTTAGAAGCTTTCATGGTTTTTGTTCATTCTATAGGTGATTCATTAGGAATTTTAGTACAATCACTGCTCCTATAACTGAATGCATGAAAAAAGGTGATTTAAGTGGACAAATCAGGCCACTATTGTGTTCAACACTTTGAAAACTTTGATCAAAAGGGCACCTATTTTCATGCTAGTTGACTTTAGTACACCATTTGAGCTTGAGTGTGACGCAAGTGGGGTAGGAATAGGGGCTGCTTTAACTCAAGATGGTAGACCAATTGCATTCTTTAGTAAAAAACTCAATGAAGCAAGAACAATATACACAACTTATGATAAAGAGTTTTATGCAATTGTTAGGGTCGTTAGACATTTCTAGCCTTATTTTTTGGCCAACCCTTTCATTCTTTTCACTGATCATGACTTACTAAAATATGTCCAAAGTTAAGCCAATCTAATTCAAAAACATATTACTTGGGTTGAATTCATTCAATCTTTTGACTTTGTCATTAAGGATAAAAAAGGGACCACAAATGTCGTTGCTGATTCTTTGACAAGAAAATTCCTTTTGTTGAGTTCAATGCATGCACATGTTGTAGGTTTTGATGATATTAGGGGGATGTATGAGAGTGATAAAGATTTTGGTGAGATTTTTGGTAAGACAAAAGAGAATAATGATGCATTTAGGGACTTTGTTTTGCATAATGGTTACTTGTTCAAAAATGGTTCTTGTTGTGTTCCAAATTCTTTTTTTGAGGGAGGAAATTTTGAGAGAAGTCCATGGGGGTGGACCTGCTAGCCATCTTGGGAGAGAGAAAACCTATGAGCTTGCCCATTCTAACTTCTATTGGCTGGGGATGTTTAGAGAGGTAGCTAGGCTTGTGAGTGGTTGCAACACATGTAGTAGATCAAAAATGACATCCTAAGCCCACAGCCCATACACACTGTTGCCTACACCAAACAAACCTTGGGAGGATGTGAATATGGATTTTATGTTAGGATTGCCTAGGACTAGAAGGAGGTTTGATAGCATCATGGTTGTTGTTGATCGGTTCTCTAAAATGGCACATTTCATTCCTTATGCTAAATCTAATGATGCTTAACATGTGATGGATTTGTATTTTAATAATGTTGTTAAATTGCATGGCATTCCAAGAAGTATGAGTGATAGAGATGTGAAGTTTGTGAGCCAATTTTGGATAGTTTTATGGGCTAGCTTAGATACAAAACTTAAATTTAGCACAGCTTTTCACCCACAATCTGATGGCCAGACTGAAGTAGTAAATAGGTCACTTGGGGGGATTTTGAGAAGTTTATTGAGAGGGAAAACTAAGAATTAGGATGCCATGTTTCCACAAGCAGAATTTGCTTACAATTGTTCCAAATCAAGGTCCACGAAATTCTCGCCGTTTCAGATTATTTATGGAGCTAATCCATTAACTCCTATTTCACTAACTCCGTTTATGTAATATAGGCCTTTTTAAAGAATTATTGTGGAGAAAAGAGCCTAAGAAATTGTCAAGTTACATAAACAGGTCCAGGAGAACATAAAGAAGCAGAACGAACCTTACATAAGGCACGCAAAGAAGAAGAAGCCGGTGGAGTTCAAAGAAGGTGATCTTGTGTCGGTTTACTTGAGAAAAGAAAGGTTTGAAAAGTCAAGAAAGTCCAAGTTGAGTGACTAGGATGATGGTCCATTCAAAGTGCTCAAAAATATCAATAGCAATGCCTACAAGATTGAGTTTCCGGATCATTACCCAATGTCCAACAGTTTCAACGTAAGTGATCTAAAACTGTATGTGGAGGACACTATGATTGACTCTAATTCAGGTAGTGAGGCCAGTTCTCAAGAGGAAGAGGATGATGGAAGGCCATCCAAGCTTGCAATTGAAGATATGGAAGCCATGGGGATTGTAGAAAAGCCATCAGGTGAAGTTGAGGTCCAAAAAGAGTCGGTTGAAGTCTTGGAGAAAGAAGAAGTTGGGCTGCACTTATTTCGAAAGTTCCAGGTTATGTTGAGCCCATTTGGTGACTTCAAAGCCTATGTTTTTGCACCTAATCATACTGAGTTTGAAGCCTAGCGGTAGCAAATTTTTTCACATTTAAATTGGGCTTTTTTTGGTCTCATTTAAATAGTATTTGGTTTGATATAAAGACTTGTTTTATTTCCTGTTTTATCTTAGCCCAGATTTGTTATTTTCACCTGATTTAATGACTTGTTTGGTTTGTTTTATTTTAGCTGTTTTGTAAGACTTTTATTACAGGTTTTATTTCTGTTTTAATGAGCTAAAAAATAGCAAAATAGGAAAGCTGAGGAGCTAACTTTATGGCTGCCCATACTCATTTGTTTCCTGTTCGATATCATTCAGAAAAATATAAGAAAAAGTAGAGTTTTTCTCTCAATATTTTTTCAAGGAATTGTATGGGTTTTGATTTTTTCCAAAGAACAATAATTGGGTTTTATTATTTTTAGAAAATATTCAAAAGGGATTGTTTGTTTGCCGAAAACATTCAATCGTTTGTGTGTTGTACGATTTACAGAATTTTGTCCGAGTTCCAGTTCCAGTTTCGTTTTCCATTTTCTATTTCCTGTGTTCATCAAATCAAAAAATTACCTTCTTCAAGTTTGTTTCTCAAATATTAAATTAAAAATCTCCAGAGAAATCTTCACCCAATTCAAACCCCAACCTCCTTAAAATTCCCGTTTTCATCATCTACTTTCATTCTATCGCCTAGATTAACATGTCACCATAAAATCCACCATAACTCAATCATCCCATATGTGATTAATCTGATTCTTGTGTCTAAATTGTAGTTCACAAAAATTTCTACAACTTTGCTTGTTTCTTAGAAACCAAATTCTCAACCAATTAACCCAGAAATGCCTTCAAATTCACTACTATAGTTTTACCCGATAAAAACCAAATTTCCCAAAACTTTTCCAATAACCACCAGACCCTATTCTGATCACTTTCAGGCTATTACTCCATCAAAAATAACTGAAATAAATCTAAGGGGGAGGATGGGCCTAATGGAGCACTCTACTTAGGCCCATACTTTTGGTTGTCCAAAACTAGTTTAAAATAAACTAAGGCAAGTGACTTTTAATGAGTGCACATGCTTACAAATAAATATCCATCCCAGAACAAGTCTTTTGGACCTAATAAACAAAGGATAAATAACAAGCCCAATGTATTAAATTAAGCTCATAAGAATAATTGAACTTGTCTTGAAATTTGGTTACGTATTAACCCCTCCACACACCCTCTCTAGAAGAATCACAAGCTTAACTACTCCACTTGAATTCTCTATGGATGGTTCGGACTTGTAATCAAGATGAGATGTAATGTAACTTTGAACAAACCCTTGAAGTGCTTGTTTGAGCCTTGTTGCACATTGCCTTGTAATAGGTCCACTTGGTAAAGTAAGCTTGTCTTGAAGTGTGGCTCCTTGATCTACATTGCCATGGCTTCTTGTATCAGACTTGGATTTGGTTACTACTTTGTTATTGTGTTGATATGGATGGATTTAAGCAATATGTGATATTGTCAATGATTCATGATTAGGAGTATTCTTTTTCCTTGTATTGTTGAATTTAATCAAGGTAAAACTATAGGCCTCCGTGTTCATTTTAGGATTAGAAGTGTAATTAGCTTCTTTGAAGTTGGTGTCACTACCAGAAGACATTGAAATTGAGTTAAGTTATGAAGTACCATCATTGGAGCCTTTGGTATGAGGTTTGTTAATTACCTTAAGAAAGTCGCAAAAATGTAGAATTTTCATATTTATAAAGTGTCAGAATTCTATAATTTCTTCATATTATTTAGGTTTGAATACCTAGGGTTTAGAAGTATCCTCTTCGTTCAACTTCCATTTCTTTAGAGAATCTGGTAGAGGGCTAAAAGGGACCCACTGCCATCCTTTTAGTGGTGTTTACCTATTAAGAAAAAGTGAAGGAAACATAGTACATTGAGTTTTCTAATTATAAGATAATTAAGGAGTTAGTGGAAAAGTTTGAAGCATTTGTAAGGAAAACTTCTCTAATAAAAGAGAGACTGTTATCAAGAGCCTACTAAGGTGTGTAGCTAGTGTCCTAAATATCCTCTTATTTCTTTAAGATCAAATCAAGTAAACAAAAGCGTTTAGAATTTTTTTGAAATAAAGGAAATGCTTGCGTTTAAATTTGAAGTTCAAATAAGCCAAAAGATGGTATTAAGACGTAGGAGAGGGTCTAGGTGATTCTCTATTTACCTGGAGAGGTTAATCAAAGAAGTGATGACAGGGACACTTAAAAAATAGATGGTCATGTGTTTCAATAAATAAGCATAGAAGACAATTCTTACTTTGATGATCTAAAAAATAGATTCAGTTAAGGTTTTCTAGATTTTAATTTATGGCAAGCCACATTTTAAAAATGTGCTAGGGAACATAATTTTTGTAATAGGTGAGCTTAAACCAATTGATAGGGTGGGAGGGTGGAGTTAGTGCTTTGAGGCATAAAGCATTTGTAAAGAACTATGAAGGGATCAAGAGATAAGTTACTTTGTCCTAGTTTGAAATGTTTGGAAGATAGTAGGTTATAATCTTTTAATTTCAATAATTTCTCAGGAATTGATAAGGGCCAATACCATAAAATATTTTTAATAGTGGAGGAAAAGTTTGATTGGAAGAGCAAACCCATATCAGATATCTTTAAGGAAAAGCTTTAGAGTGGTCCTAGTGGATGTCGGTTATCATATCAAAGGCTAGTAGTTTTTATTTCCTATTACATGAAGGAAAGGCTAGTAGTTTTCAAGAGATAGAGCCCATATTGTTGAGTCAGATTTCATCTCATAAAGGTGCAAGAAGCATTGTCTTACTCTTTGAAGCCCAACATGAAGTGTCCAAAGGCCCATATGGAGTCCAACTGGGAGAACTCACTTAAAATACCATGTGACAATCATGTGCTACTTAAAAATAAAAAGAAGGACATGATCTATAAGGTCTAATATGTTTAGATCATGTTTTAATTAGTTTCCTTTTTTGTTTGTCTTTAAATAAAGTCATCTAGTCAATACCTTTCTAAGTTTATTTTGTTTCCTTTTAGGGATTGATTTGTTTCCTTTTATTTAGTTTCTTCTTTAGGACATTAAGTTAGAAAGTTTTTCCTATAAATAAGAATCCTCTATGTACTTTGAAAGGGGAATTTTTCATTTAGAAATAATATTGAGAGCTTTCTTGCTATCTTTATATTCTTTGAGAATACTTGACTTATCAAAAGAGTGGCCTTCCTTTGTGGCGTCCCAAGGTTAGAGTTCTAAGAGACAAGTTCTCTTAGGGTTCTTTCCATTGACTAACATTCTTACTAGGGTTTTAAGAGACAGGTTCTCTTAGGGTTCTTTCCATTGACCAACATTCTTACTAGGGTTATAAGAGATAGGTTCTCTTAGGTTCTTTCCATTGACCAACATTCTTACTAGGGTTCTAAAAGATAGGTTTTCTTACGGTTCTTTCCATTGACCAACATTCTTACTAGGATTCTAAAAGACAGGTTCTCTTAGGGTTCTTTCCATTGAACATCTTTCTTCTAACCCCTTTGCTCTTTGTGTTCTATTTCTATCTTTTCAATTTTGTTTCTTGTACTTCCATTTGTGTTGATTCTAGCCGTTCCCAGGCATAGTTCCATCTTGTTGAAGGTTCTCTAGGATAAGTTCCTATTGGGTTTCGTATCAGTTTGTAATCCAACCCTTAAGAACATGCATAACCCAATTTAAGCAAATTATGAATTGAACGACACAAGATTGAAAGAAGATCAACAAATAAAGACACCACTAATTGATGAAATAAAATCAATTAGATAAGTCACATACAAAGCATGAAAATCGTGCAATGCAATCTAGTTATTCAACAAGAACAATAATAAGGATAATCCACACAAAATAATGTCATAAAATTGTGTCCCTTAGTGATAGCCGAACCTCCCTATATATAAGAGAGGGGTTGACCGAAATTTAAGGAAAAGAAATTTCCTTAAACCTATAATTACTTAACCTACTAGGAAAATACCTTTTAGGAAACAAGATCTACAAGAAACCAACTTTTAGGAAACAAGATATACTAGGAAACTAACTTGTAGGAAACAAGACTTATTAGGGAACTAACTTTTAGGAAACAAGAGACCTTATAGAATCTGATCAATTGTCCCTCACAAAGAAGGAGTAAATTCAACTATAGGCCTTATTTTTCAAGTTAAGTTGGCCCAACTTCTTCAAGACCTATTAACTAGACTTGCTTGGACTCCTTAATTAAAGTAACTTGAACTTAGGCTTGAGAATGGGCTTCTTTAATTAAATTATTCAAAGCTCCTTGCATCCTCTTAGTCCTAGCCCTTGCCATAGGCCCAACAATATCGGTGAGTGGATCTCTTAGTTGATGGGGGAATATGAGTTGAAGCACTTGAACTCTTATTCTGAATACTCAAACCATCGATCCCAAATTGAGATGCCATGTCACTAGCCACTTGATTCATATCATTGCCCCTTCCTCAAAAGGATCAATCCTCTAATCTAATTGATTTTTGTCAAGGACTTCATCAACTTGATGTTGCAACTCTATTGTCTCCTCAGGGTTGGCTTAATAAGTTGGTTACTTAGGAATGCTTAAACTAGGTCGGAAATCAATTTGGTGTTCAGTTCCTCAAAAGGGTGGAAGCCCCTTTCCTTAGGGAAAACATCCTCGTAATCCTGCAAAATAATTTCAACCTCAGTAGGTAAATCATGGTGTAGTTTATTAGTAGCAAAACAATTTTCTTTATAAATCATAAAAGTAGATGGGCCTCTTTTGTCTTCAAGTCTTACTATACATCTCTCTATATATAGTAAGCAAAGCGCAACACAGTTTTCTGGCTTTCATCGTGGAATCTTTCTAGAGCTTCATTTGCAACAACAGCAATGTCAGATTGAAGTGTTGGAAATTGCTTCAGTTCCTGCAACCAGCACAAGGGAACATGCACATAAATCAAAATGATTTTGACAAATTCTTCTGACTCTGTGACATCAAATATGGGCAAAGAGATTTGATTACCTCTATTTTAGCTATAAACTTCCATATAAGTTCCTTCAAAACAAAATGCACCTAAGAAAATAAGGTAGAAACTATCAGTTAGGAAAGATGATAAAGCAATTTACATCTCACCAAGACCTAATTTGTCAAGTCATTTTCATCTGGATCTAGAACCAAATGATATAATATCATTAAAAAATTAGGCCACCAAAATAATCCAAGATATAAAGATAAGACATTAATTTAGGGTCATGCAGCATAGTCAGGATACTATCGAGACTTGGTGAAGAATTGACATAGGAAAGTTAAAAGTATAGGTTATCAAAATTGGTGGCCAATTACCGTAGGCTAATAATGTAATAAACTGGAAAACCTAAAAGCATATTTAAACACAGAAAACTTTTACATTCCTAATCTTGGAAGTAAGAATTCTTATCAATGCCTCAAGCAACCTCCAGGTATCTTTAATTCTTTAAGATTTAGAGATTGTATGGTCCCTAAAACCTCTAAAGTTGAATGGTCCTCAATTGTATGGCATGGTGCTCTGATTCCTAGTTATCTTTCATATTATGGTTGGCTACTTTGGGTAAATTGAGCACATTAGATAAAATGTTTGACATAGCTACCAATACTACTTACATTCTATGTGAATGGGAGGTGGAGTCTAGGGATTTTCTTATTTTATGATCAGAATGCAGGACCTCAGCCTGCAACTTAGTATGGGTAGTAAGATTATGGATGTTCTTGAATGGCTCCTAAGGATGAAAGTGTTAGGTTTGGGTCACTTTTACGTGGAGCCCAAACCCTAAGTATAAAAGGGTGTTTTTAACCCTAAATAGGTGTAGAGAGGAGAGGTTCAGTCGGAAGAGAAAAGAGAGGGAAAAGAGAAAAGGAGGAGATTTTTTGTTTTTTTCCAACTTTGTGCAATATTCTTTTAACCTTCGATGGCATGGCGATTTCTTATTAGATCAACCGGAAATTTTAACCAGAGATTCTTCTCTCGTTATTCTTCATTCTAAATGGTGGAGATTGGATTTGGAGGTCTCCAATGTGCCCTGATCTTCAATCAAAATTATTGTCAGATTCTAAGGGTGATATTGTTCTTAACTCTTTGATTCTTTCATCTTATTGATGATTATTGTTGTATTTTGAGTTAAGTGGTGACTCTAGTTATATCTAGAGGTGAAAAAATCTTTGTAACTTGATTGATGATATTGGAGTTTTTCTCTACTGGACTAGATCCCGTGGTTTTTCATTTCTCATATTGAGGGAAGTTTTCCACGCAGAAATTGCCTATGTTCTTTATTTCTTGCTGCTTATTTTCTTGCATTGGTGAGTTTGTTGGCTGCTGTTTTTCTTTTGGTATTGGTTGTGATTGTTCACACAGGGAAAGATATATTGGTTCTGGTTACTTTGTTTCTACTGCGTGACTGACTCCTCCTTTCCTAACAAGTGGTATCAGAGCTCTTTGGTCTGGGATATTTGTGGTTGTGGTTTGTGGTTGTGGTGAACAGTAGAAGTTGTCAACACTAGTAGCATGGTTACTTTAAATGGCGCCAATTATGCTCTTTGGAAGGGCAAGATGGAGGATCTGATTTATATGAAGAATTTTCACTTACCAGTATTTGCCACTAAAAAGCCTAATGATAAATCGGGTGAAGAATGAACTCTGATACATAGACAGGTATATGGTTTTATTAGACATTGGGTTGACAACAATATGTTGAATTATATTTCTGGTGAGACACATGCTCAGAACTTATAGGAGCAGCTTGAGAAGCTGTACGCTCAAAAGACTAGGAACAATAAGATGTTCTTAATAAAGTAGATGTTAGCTTTGAAGTATAGTGATGGGACTCCTATGATAGATCACTTAAATAGCTTCTAGAGAATTATGAATTAGTTGTCAGCAATGGGGATTAGATTCGATAAAGAAATACAAGGTTTGTTTCTCCTTGGCTCCTTACCAGACTCTTAGGAAACTTTTAGATCTTCATTATTAAATTCCGCTCCAGAGGGTGTTATCTCTATAGATCTTGTCAAAAGCAGTGTATTGAATGGAGAAATGAGAAGAAAGTCTTAGGGTTCCTCTTCGACAGATGTCTTGGTGACTACCTCTAGGGGGAGAAATAACAACCGGGGTTCTCAAAATAGAGAGCAAAGTTGAAGTAAATCCAAAGGCAAATACAAAGATGTTAAGTTCTTTCATTGCAATAAGAAAGGGCACTTGCAGAAAAATTTCTGGAAGTTGAAGAAAGAAAGGCAACAACGGCAAGGAAGAAAAGAAAAAGAATGACAATGAGAATTATGTTGCTATTGCTACTGAAGAAGACCTTGTGAGAGTCCTTGATGAGAGCCTAGTTGGGGTTGTTTGTGATGAATCAAGCTAGGTTGTAAATACTGGTGTTTGTTCTCATGTTACATCAAGGAAGGATTTTTTCTCATCTTATACTCCAAGTGATTATGGGGTATTGAATATGAGAAATAAAACTATCTCTAAAGTGGTTGGCATTGGGACAATTATGTTGGAAACAAGTACAGGAACTAAACTTGTTTTGAACAATGTTGAGCATGCTCCTAATGTTCGTTTACACTTGATATCTGTTGGCAATCTTGATGATGAGGGTTATGTGAGTACCAATGGGGGTGTTATGTGAAAGCTTACTAAAGATTCCTTAGTGGTGGCTCGTGGTAGAAAACGCTCTGGCTTATACTGGACAACAGTTTCAGTATGTACTGACAGGGTAAATGCAGTTGAAAGTAACTCTTCAGTATTATGGCACAGGAGACTTAGCCACATTAGTGAGAAAGGATTGAATATGTTGGCCAAGAAGAATCTCTTATCAGATTTGAATGGTGCTAAATTAGAAAAGTGTGAGCACTGCTTAGTTGGAAAACAACAAGTTTTTTTTAAAACTAATCCTCCTTCAAGAAAGACTGAGTTGCTTAAGTTGGTGCATTCAGATTTGTGTGGTCCTATAAAGACCAAGACTTTTAGGGGTGCATTTTATTTTGTTTTCTTCATTGATGACTATTTCAGGAAATTATGGGTCTATGTCTTGAAGACCAAAGACCAAGTGTTGGGGGTCTTTAAACAGTTTCAAGCTTCTGTTAAAAGAGTGACTGGAAAGAAGCTGAAGTACATTCACATTGACAACGATGGTGAATACTTTGGACCGTTTGATGAATACTGCAAACATATGGGCATTAGACACCAAAAGACTCCTCAAATTAACGGCGTACAGAGAGGATGAATAGGACCTTGATGGAGAGAGTCATATCCATGCTTTCTTAAGCTAAATTGCCTTATTCATTTTGGGGTGAGGCTATATTGGCAGCTGCACATGTTATTAATTTGTCTCCCACTATTGTTTTGTGGGGTGATGTTCCAAATAGGGTGTGGTATGGCAAGGATGTTTCTTATGACCACTTGAGAGTGTTTAGATGCAAAGTTTTTATGCATGTGCCTAAAGATGAGAGGTCCAAGTTGGATGCCAAGACGAGGCAGTGCATTTTCATTAGCTATAGCCTTGATGAGTTTGGTTATAGGTTGTATGATCCTGTTGAGAAGAAACTTATAAGAAGCCGTGATGTTATTTTCATGGAGGATCAAACCATTGAAGATATTGACAAGGTAGAGAAGCCAGGACATTCTAGTTTTAGTAACCTGATTGATCTTGAACCTATTTCTCATATTAGTGCTCATGATGATGTTAAGAATTATGTTCTTGATCAACATTTTGATGTTGAAAATGCTGATGGTGATGCTGTTATTGATGAAGTAGATGTTTATGTTCCTGAAGTTATGGATGAGCCGACTGTTCCACTTAGGAGGTTTACTAGACAGCATATTCCTTCTTCCCGTTACTCACCTAAGGATTGGGTGTTACTCACTGATGGGGGAGAACCTGAATGTTATGAGGAAGCCATTGAAGATGAGCATAAGGATCATTGGATTAAAGCAATGCAAGATGAGATGAAATCTTTGCATGAAAATCACACCTATGAGTTGGTGAGGTTGCCTAAGGGCATAAGAGTTTTGAAGCACAAGTGGGTGTTCCGAATCAAAGCTATAGAGCACAGTTTAAAGCCCCAGTATAAGGCCAGATTGGTTGTTAAGGGACTTGGTCAGAGGAAGGGTATTGACTTTGATGACATCTTTTCTCCTATTGTAAAAATGTTTTCTATCCTAATAGTTCTTGGTTTGCTACTAGTCTTGATATGGAGATTGAGCAAACGTGTAACATTCCATTACCTGTAGGAAGGTTAGAATAGTAAATATGAGGGATTACAAAGAGCTTAGAAATGCATTTTTCATGCTCATGCATAATATGGCATACGCATACAAGCAAATAGTGAAATGATGTCCATTGAAATGACTGTGCATGCATTCTTTGACATTCCGGGTATAATTGTTTATAAATGTGATTGTTATTGAGAATTTTGGTTTGTTTGTATTGAAAATTGATTTGGAAAGTGAAATAGTTAATTTAGAGATTTTGGAGAATTTTAGGAAAATTTTCTGAAAATTTGGGGTAAATTTTGGACTAGGAAAAATGTCAAATGGCAAAACAATTGTTAAAAAGGTAGTAGAAATTATTGTCCAATGGAAATGGAAATTTTTGATAAATGACTTTTGGAATTATTGACAAATGTCATTGAAAATTGGGAAGCAATTGGAGTAAGAATTGGAGACAAATGGACTAGTTAATAAAAGACCTAAGAGAGACCACAAAAAGGAGACATGTGGCAAGTGACAAGTGTCACTTGCCACACCTTGTGCTATAACCCACGAAATTGTTCAAAAACTAAAGACTATCTCATTTTAATTGGCTTTGACCTTACTCACTTACTCTCATCTCTTATAATTTCTCTACTCATCTTCTTCATCTACGACATTCTCTTCTAACCTCACTAACGTTGGAGCTTGTTCTTACCTCCATTTATCACCATCACTTTGCTATCATCATCTTCTTCTTCACTTTTTCATTTAAGAACCCAACCCTACCACCTTTAGAAGATGAAGAACATGGGATGCTTGGGAGCTAGGGTTAAGTGAGATATGCTTGGGAGCTAGGGTTGAGTGAGATATGCTTGGGAGCTAGGGTTGAGTGAGACTTTGAAGAGTTTAGAGCTAAATCAAGTAAGTTATGCTTTAAATGTTATGGGTATTGTTAAAATGAAACTAAAATGATGAGAAATGTAGGATTGATGACTTGATTATGTGAGTTGTGTGTGTGTGACGTGGATGGTGAAAAATCTAACTATTGTTATTGTGAATGATCCTTAATGACCCATGAATTGTTATAGAGATGTGTTGGAAGTTGAATGATCATTAGGTGGTGTTTGGATGAGTGTAGAAAATTGCTTATGAATGGGTAAATAATATATGCTCTGTTTTTGGTTAATGATAAATTATAGATCATGATTTATTTATGAGTGATTTGTTGAGTTCAATTGGTTATAGAATGATGAGGAAATGAAATGGAAGAGATAATCTAAGTATAAGATGAGTTAGATGTAAATGTTGAAAGTTTGAAAATCTGGAAAATGTTAGCAGAAATATTTCCACTAATATGCTTCTGTGTTTTAGCTATAACTTGTTATGTAGTTATCCAAATAAGTTGATTCTTAATTTTGATTAAATTAGAGACATACGTCTACCTTTCTTATGAGGATATCGAGTTTAAATTTTGCTTTCAAGAGTCACAAATTTTGATGTGAAAATGAGAACGAGTGCAGTAAAAGTTGTGGATGAATGTTTATGTTGTATTATATTTTGAGTGTATGGGAATGTGTTATATTTTGGGTGTTTATGAGCAAGTGAGGAATATGAAATGTGCATAGATGATTTTAAGTTAAAATTGGGTATCTT
Organism: Erythroxylum pedicellare; assembly: GCA_027563575.1. Classification (NCBI taxonomy): domain Eukaryota; kingdom Viridiplantae; phylum Streptophyta; class Magnoliopsida; order Malpighiales; family Erythroxylaceae; genus Erythroxylum; species Erythroxylum pedicellare. Next base: position 21,025,205 of record JAOQMP010000007.1, read on the forward strand.
TGAAGAAGTTATCTATTGAGATGATGAATTAAATGAGTTGAGAATTGGGAGTGAATGAAATACAATCGGTGTTTAAACGGTTTTAAGTGATATGAAATATAATTGGTGTTTAAATGGTTTTGAGTGATCTTTTGAATTAATTGTGTGGAAATTAATGTTTGTAAAATGATAGTATAGAGAGAGAAAAATTGAAGTATTGAATTAGTGATGAAAAACACGTAAGAGAAGTTTGCTGAAATGAAGCACAGAAATAAGATAAGAGAGGAAAAATCTGATTCTAAATTTTTGTGATTTTACTTAGGTAGATTTTGACAAAATTGTCTCTATGAAAGTTGTAGATCTTTGTTTTAGCTTTTCATTGATATAAAGTATGAAATTTTTGGACATTGGAGTTGAGAGATATGATATTTAAAAGTTTGTGATGCTGCATAGGAGGGACATTCGGGACAGCTACTTTATTCTGAAATTTTGACCCTTATAGAGGCAAAAATTATTTTTTAGTTCTTCATGAAAGTTGTAGATCTAGAAGTCTTCTTTGATGGTCTTTGAATGACCTTAATCTGATATTTGTAGTGAAAGTTATGCTCATTTTACTAAACATGTGTGAAGAAGAAGAAAAAAGAGAGGAGGAGGCAAAGTCGCGATCGCAACTCTACCGAAGGATCGCGGAAGTCGTGATCGCATCTTTCCAACCCGTAGGTCCTCCTCCTAGCCTGAACATGTTTCACTATTTTGGTCATAATTTTGTCTTCCAACCTCCAAATGACCTAATTTTTGAAGCGTTGGATTCATAACACATTCCTGTATCTCTCTACAAAAATTTATAGCTTTTGGTTTTGACTTGAAAAAGATTGATTGAATCCAAGTAAGGGTGTCAGTTGGAAGAGCATGAATTGGACATTTTACTAAACATGTTCTAGTATTTTGATGATATCTTGTTCTGTAGGATTCCAAATAAAATGAATTTTAATTTGGAGTAAACTAAAGATATAGGCCTACAAATTGTCTCAAGAAGTAGAATTTTGATTCTTTCTCTAAGATATTGAATTTCTGGATGGAAATTATATATAGTACACTGTTATTGAATGTGAACAACCCGATAATGTTGGATGTATATCTTCCAAATTACTAAACCAAATTGAGTGATTTTAGTGTCTATAGAAAGATAAGACATAGAGGAACACTTTTCTAGAAGAGAGTATGGCCAAATTACATCAGTTTTGCTTTCTAATTGAAAGTGAACAGTAGACCTGAAAGTGTGACTTAGAAAAAATCTGAAGTGAGTCATGAGAAAGGAATTTTAATGGTTTAGTGAGGCATAAATCTATGTATAAATTATAGTTAGATGAGTTTTGATATGAGATTGATTTTATGATGAAATTGATGGATAAATGCCCGAGATTATCATGAACATGCATTGTACATAATTCATTTCATACATGTGCATTATTGAATACTTATGATTGTGCAAATTATGATATCGTGTATATTATTTATGATGGAGAAGTAACTGGAACGTCAACCTCCAGACATTGCCGGATCTTCTAGGCATTAGCTTTGGGAGCAACTTGTGAGTAACCTAGATGGTCTCACTTAATTACTTGTTTGGTTAAATTATGTTTTGAATGATAATTGA
>JAOQMP010000007.1:21026940-21046716 GCA_027563575.1 Erythroxylum pedicellare
TCTTGTAGGAGCAAAACCCATCTGATAAGGGCCGACTTGGATTCCTTTTTCTTTAAGAGATACCTAAAAGCTGCATGATCAGTGAAAACAACAACTTTTGTGCCAAGTAAGTATGAATGAAACTTTTCAAGAGCAAACAAAACAGCTAACAATTCCTTCTCAGTTGTATGGTAATTGCACTGAGCCTCATTCAATGTCCTAGAAGCATATGCAATCATATGCAAAGAATTCCCTATACGTTGCCCAAGACTAGCTCCAACTACATAGTCATCGACATCAAACATAATCTCAAAAGGAAGCTCCCAATTAGATGGTTGGATGATGGATGCCATTGTCAACTTGTTTTTCAACAAGTCAAACACATCCTTGTGCTCTTGGGAGAAGATGAACTCGGCATCCTTGGCTAGCAACTTGCATAAGGATGCAACTACCTTGCTAAAATCCTTGATAAACCTGCGATAGAAATCTAGATGTCTAAGAAAAGATCAAACATCCCTCACAGAGGAGGGTTAAGGCAAGGAGAAGATAATATCTATCTTAGCTTTATCAACCTCTAAGCCACATTCATAAATCACATGTCCCAAAACTATCCTTTGTTCTACCATAAAATGACATTTTTCATAGTTTAAAACAAGTTTATTATCCATGCATCTTTTTACGATCAAAGACAAGTTTCATAAACAATGATCAAAGGAATCACCATAAATCTATAAAAACTTCAATGATCCTCTCAATATAATTAGAAAATATGCTCATTATGCATCTTTGAAAAGTAGTTACAAAAACCAACGGACATTCTCCTATAAGTGTATATACTAAATGGATAGGTAAAGGTAGCCTTTTCTTGATTCTCAAGGGCAATAACAATTTGATTATATCCATTAAATCCATCAACGAAACAATAGAAAGACTTACCAGCCAGGTGCTCAAGCATTTGGTCCATAAAAGGCAAAAGAAAATGGTCCTTTTTTGTCACCAAGTTCAACTTCCTATAATAATACATATTCGCTAGCCATTTTGCACACATTTGGGCACCAACTCATTCTCAGTATTCTTTACCATAATAATGCCCGTCTTTTTAGGAACCACATGAATAGGACTTACCCACTTGCTATCAGAGATAGGGTATATGACATCTACATCCAAGAGCTTTAAAATTTCATCCTTCACCACCTCCATCATAGGTAGATTTAGCCATCTCTGCATATCCCTCAAAGGCTTGGAATTATCCTCTAAGAGTATGCGATGCATACATATAGAGGGACTAATCCCTTTGAAGTAAAAGACATGAATTTGATGAATATCAAAATTTTGAGCCTTTTGTGAGAGTTTTGCTCGTAATTATTTTGTCAACATTGAAACTTATCAAACTACACAGTTTTTGGCTTTCAACACCTTAGATGTTCATTTTCTTTTAAGTTATCAAACTTGTTAAGTTGGTGGCATTTTAGATGATTCAAAGTATTGTTCTAATTATTTTATTATCATTCTTTGATATATCAATTGGAATAGTTTGTTTCTAACTTTCAAACTTGAATGGTCTAGTTTTCCATCAATTTTGTAACGAGTGAATTTGCATTCCATATGGATCTTTGCTTTGCAGTTGTTGGGGAGTATGGTTGCTAAACTAATGATCTCCATCATATGGTTCAAGTCAGTGACAAGATCTAAAGATAAAAGAATGAAAGAATCATTAACATTCTTACCTCAAGATATTTGGACGAACATACGCACCCTAATTTTATCATGGCTATATATACGAAAAAATAGCTTAAAACTATTAAGATGATTTAAACATGTTGAAATCATGAAGATAATGATCCAACACAGATGCACTCATATTTCTTATCTTTTTATACTTTTTCATTTAGTTTTTATTATCATTTGATGTATAAATCATGTGACTTACATTGATTTTAACATTTTAGGTGTTTTAGGTATCAAGTGAGGAAAATTATGCTAAGGACGGAGATCTAGGACTGTTGGATTTTATTTTCAGAATGAGGAGGTCGAAATACCCCAAGGTGACCAAAGTTGCCGAAATCCTAATCCTAATAGGATTATGATACGGCAACAACCTAGAATCAATGTCTAGATCACCTCCATTTTAATAATTGTTCCGAAACCTAAATTCAATCAATCTAATAAGACCCTTCACCCCCAAAACAACAAGGAATTGGTAACAAAGAGTATAAAGATTGTAGGAATTGAACTAACACAAGTTAGAACCTACTTAATAAGTTGAATCAATCCTTAAGGTAAAATAAGCAAGAATCTAAATTCTCTCTTCAATAAGGCTTTCTAATTCTATTCACATCTAATCTGGTGTTCATGCCTAAAGCAAAGGTTCAAATACCCTTTTGCAATACAAACCTTAACAAAGATAACCTAAAAATCCTAAAGAAAACCCAAAACATCAAGAAAGGCTTTCTTAAAATAAATCTGCCCAAAAACAAATCCCAAATGGATTGGGCTTCAACACTAATTAAAATTGACTAATCCTAGTCCAAATCGGATAAGGAAATAAGAAAATTAAAATGATAATTTAAGAGGGGCGGATTGGGCTTTTAAACTACGCCTACACACTTGGTTCCTTAAAATAAAGCATGTACAGGACTTTTTAATAAAGCACATGCACACTTAACACAAATCAGCCCATGACAAAGCCCAAAAGAAGTCCACACACCCTTTACAATATAGAATAAACCCAAGCCCATTGATTAGACTTGTGCTTGTGAAAATTGACTAAATATTAGCCCTCTTGGATTGATGCCTCTATTGTGCACACACACTTAGGCGTCTTCCCAAGCTCTTTCCCAAGCTTGATTAAAAAAACTTCTTGAAGTTCTTGTGAAACAAAAACTTGTGCATAAATCTAAACTTGTGTTTTGAGCTTGTTGGAGGGTGACCTTGCAATTGGACCCATTGGCATCCTCAAGTCTCCATTGCCTTTCTGAGTTGCATCATTCCCTACCTCCTCAAAAGGATTCATCCTCAAATCAAGACCTACATTATCAAAGGGAGATAGATTAGAAACATTAGAAGTAGCACTAACACCATACTCACCAAGCAAATCCACCCTATAGGCGTTGTCAATAACGCATTCAAGCACTTGAAAAAGACCAATCCCTCTAGGATTGAGCTTACACTTCCTTTGTTTAGGAAATCTCTCCTTCCTAAAGTGCACCCAAACATAATCTCCAGGACCAAACTTCATCACCCTGCACCTTTGATTGGCTCTTTGAGCATACTTCCTGTTCTTTTCCTTAATGTCCTACCTAGCTTTTCCATGTATTGCCTTAACCAATTTGGCCCTTTGTTGTCCATCTACATTAACAATCTCATTCAAGGGTAAAGGCAACAAATCCAATGGAGTTAATAGGTTAAGACTATGCAAATCTCAAATGGAGAATAACCTATAGAAGAATGAATGCTTTTATTATATGTAAACTCAATCAAAGGCAAGCAATCTTCCTAAGCTTTCAAGTTTTTATCCACAACAGCACATAATAAAGATCCTAAGGTTCTATTAACAACTTCAGTTTGGCCATCTGTTTGGGGATGACAGGTTATAGAAAACAAAAGTTTAGTTCCCAATTTATTCCATAGAACACTCCAAAAGTGACTTAAAAACTTAGAATCCTTATCTGAAACAATGGTTCTAGGAATGCCATGCAACCTAACAACATCCTAAAAAACAAATCAGCAACATGTGTAGCATCACCAGATTTATAACATGCGATAAAATGAGCCATTTTACTAAATCTATCAACTACAATAAAGATGCTATCATGCCCTTTCCTCATCTTAGGCAATCCTAACACAAAATCCATAGATATATCAATCCAAGGACCATTAGGGGCAAGTAGAGGCATATACAACCCATGCGGTTGTACCTTGGCTTGCCTACACGCTACACAACTAAAGCAAAATCTTTCAACATCCTTTTTCATGTTAGGCCAATAAAAGTGCTTCTGTAATATGTCAAGTGTTTTAGCAATACCAAAATGTCCCACTAAACCTCCATCATGAGACTCTCTAACAAGCATTTCATGCATAGAATAAATAGGAATACATACTTTGTTATCTCTAAACAAATATCCATCATTCCTATAAAACTTTTGAAAAGCAACTTGTTCACATACCTCCTAAACAACTTAGAATTAAGAGAAGATATTAGAGCATACCTCCTAAACAATGCATCAACAATCACATTTTCTTTACCTTGCTTGTATTTCACAACATATGGGAATGTCTCTATGAACTGCAGCCACTTAGCATGTCTTTTATTCAACTTACCTTGGCATTTAAGATGCTTCAAACTCTCATGATTAGTGTGAATCACGAATTCCTTTGGCCATATATAATGCTGCCAAGTTTGTAGAGCTCTTACCAATGCACATTGCTCCTTGTCATAAGTGGAATACTTCAATTGAGCACTATTCAACTTCTCACTAAAATAGGCAATGGGACGCCTTTCCTGTAACAAAATAGTACCAACCTATCCCAGAGGCATCACATTCAATCTAAAAAATAGAAGAAAAATTAGGTAAACTCAAAATAGGTGCAGAATAAAATTTTTCTTTCAAAGTGTTAATAGCAATTTCCCGCACCTATCCCCACTTAAATCCTACTTCCTTTTTAACAATCTCAGTCAATGGAGTTGCAATAGAATTAAAATCTTTCACAAACATCCTATAGAAACTAGCAAGTCCATGAAAAGATCTTACCTAATTAACACTCGTAGTTCTCGGCCACTCACTAATTGCCTTCACTTTTTCTTGATCCACCTCAACTCTGTTAGAAGAAAGAACATAACCAAAAAATATGACACGATCCATGCAAAATGTACACTTCTTTAACTTAGCATACAACTTTTCTACCCTAAGTGCATCTAGCATAAGCCTAAGATGCTCAATATGCTCATCAATGCTTTTGCTATAGATCACTATTTCATCAAAATATACCACAACAAACTTACTAATAAATGACCTCAAAACATGATTCATTGATACAGCAACAACCTAGAATCAATGTCTAGATCACCTCCGTTTTAGTGATTGCTCCCAAACCTAAATTCAATCAATCTAACAAGACCCCTCACCCCCAAAACAGCAAGGAATTGGTAACAAAGAGTATAAAGATTGTAGGAATTGAATTAATGCCACAAGTTAGAACTTACTTGATAAGTTGAATCAATCCTTAAGGTAAAACAAGCAAGAATACGAATTCTCTCTTGAAGAATGCTTTCTAATATTGTTCATGTCTAAATCTCGTGTTCATGCCTAAAGCAAGGGTTTAAAAACCCTTTGCAATACAAACCCTAACAAAGATAACCTAAAAACCCTAAAGAAAGCCCAAAATATCAAAAAGGCTTTCTTGAAACAAATTTGCCCAAGAACAAATCCCACATGAATTTGGGCTTCAAAACTAATAAAAATTGACTAGCCCTAGTCCAAATAGAATAAGGAAGCAACAAAATAGAAGACTAACTTAAGAGGGGCGAATTGGGCTTTTAAACTAGGCCCACATGCTTAGTTCCTTAAAATTAAACATGCACATGACTTTTTTTAATGAAACACATGCATACTAAAAGTAAATCAGCCCACTACAAATCCTAAAAGAAGTCCACATGCCCTTTACAAGATAAAATAAGCCCAAGCCCATTGATTAGACTTATGTTTATGAAAATTCGCGAAGTGTTATCCCTCTTAGTTTGATGCCTCCAATGTACACACACACTTAGGCGTCTTCCTAAGCTCTTCCCTAAGCTTGATCAACAAAAATTCTTGAAGTTCTTTTGAAACAAAAGCTTGTGCATAAATCTGAAATTATGCTTTGAGCTTGTTGGAGTGTGACCTTGTAATTAGACCCATTGGCATCTTGATGTCTTCATTGCCTTAGTGAGTTTCTCCACCATCCACTCATATAGACCATATTTTGTTTTAAAGGTTGTTTTCTATTCATCCCCTACTTTCATTCTAATTTGATGATAACCACTCATGAGATCAATTTTTGTAAAGAAACAAGCATCATGTAACTCATCAAACATATACGCCAAGTTCCATCTTTCTTTGGCACCAATAGAACTCAAGTTGCGTATAGGCTTAAACTTTCTCTCACGTGCCCCCTCTCAAGCAACTCCTCCACTTGCCTTTAAAGCTCCTTTGTCTCCTCACACTTATAGGCTGGGTGGTTTGGAATTTGAACTCCTGACACGAGATCAATAAAATGTTCAATGCCCCTCAATGGTGGTAGTCCTTTGGGTAACTCATCTAGAAAGACATCAGAGTATTCCTGCAAAACAAGTTTCATAACTCCAGGCATAGAAGAGTCAAGGTCAGTTTCACTATAAAACAACTCCTTATACAAAAGCAAAACCAATGGTTTCTGTTTGTACATGACCTTCCTCAACTCTTTTTCTTTTTCAAAGAAAATACTTCTTTTTGTTCCACTCTTTTATTCAGTCTTCTCTCCTTTTTCAATTGCACCACTCTCTTTCTTTTGCTCACTAGTGCAACTACTCTCAGTTGGGACTTTGTTCTTATTTTCTTAAATGGCCTCTTTTTCTTTTTTCTTTTTAAACTCTCGGCCTCTCAGATAAGCAATGACTAGAGTAAGAATAAAACAAAAGAAAGAATCTTTGCTAGGATTAATCATGGAGATGTAAGAAAAGGAGGGTGTTCTTGAAGGTGCTAAGGGATTACAAAGATTAATTACTTATCTTCGTGTACAAGATGTTGGACAAAACTTGGTACATGGCGAACAAAGTTTGGAATCTAATACAGAAACCCCAAGAAAACAAGATTCTTGAAACCACCTAATCCTATTGAATCAAAACCCCAATCTTTCTATTCTAAGATCATGTTAGTTTAAACCCCAATTATACGAAATTGAGACCAAACCCAAAGAAAGCAGAAGAATTGAGCATGCCTTGTGATTACCTTGATAAATGATGCAATCCTTGAAGTAACAATAAGAAGAACACACCTTTCTTAAAGAGAATATCTATCAATTTCGTTAATCAACAAATAAGACATTTACAAGGATGAAGTAAGGTATTTATACCCTTGCCCACATCCTAAACCTAAAAGGAATAGGTTACAAGTCCCTTTAATGCTAAGACAAGCCTAATCCTAACTAGTTTAGGAGTTTATAGCCCAATAATGCAATCTGATCCTAATCCACTTAGGATTTGGTTAAACTAGCTTAAATAAGACTAAACAACCTAAATAAACCTCAGGGGGTGGATGGGCCTAATGGATCACTCTACTTAGGCCCACACGCTTGGTTGTCCAAAACTAGCTTTAAATAAACCAAGGCAAGTGACTTTTAATGAGCGCATATGCTTACTAATAAATACCCTGCCCATAATAAGTCTATTTAGGCCTAATAAACAAAGCATAAATAACATGCCCAATGTACTAAAATAAGTCCATAAGAATAATTGAACTTGTCTTGAAATTTGGCTAAGTATTAGCCCCTCCACATGCCCTCTCTGGAAGAATCAAAAGCTTGACTTCTCCATTTGAGTTCTCCATGGATGGTTCAGTCTTGTTATTAAGGTGAGATGTAATAGGACTTTGAACAAACCCTTGAAGTGCTTGTTTAAGCCTTGTAATAGGTCCACTTGGCAAAGTAAGCTTGTCTTGGCCTGTTACACCTTGATCTCCATTTCCATGGCTTCTTGTATCAAAATCCAAGATACAAGGTGGTTTGAAGGAAGCCCAATCTACATAATTAAGATGCAATAAGCAAGTGGCCTAGTTTTTTTGATTTAATTAAGCCCAAATTTATGAATAAAGGCCTTACAAAGACTTGTTCTTTAATAATTTCAACTATATTTATATAAATCAGATTGTTTTCTTAATTTAGGAGGTATCCACTTTCAAGGTTGATTTTTATCCTAAAATTAAGGATTTCCTTTCTTAGTTAGGTCTTTCTTACTTAGGTTTGAACTAGGACTAGGTCAGAAAACTTTTTCCATATAGGAATAGGTTATTATGATGCCTATTTAAAAGGCCATCTGATGTATTACGGGATTATCATTATTATCAATAAAAATTGAGGTATTTCCTAACAAGCTTTGCTTGTTCTTTTGTGTTCTTGGTGGAATAAAAATTTGACTTATTAAGGAAGTGTTCAACCTTTGTGGCTTCTTAAGATTAGGGTTTTAAGGACTTCGCTTCCTTAAGGCTCTAATTTGATTGTTCAACTTGTTTTCTAGAATTCTGCACCCGTATAACAGATGGATCGAGAGTTCCTAGGGTAAGTCACCTAGTGGGTTTGTATCAACTGTTCAAAATTGTAGGACACATTGTTGATAATTCCTATGAATTGGACATATCAATTGAGTATAACATCAGTGAAACATTTAATGTTTTTGAACTTTTCCTTTTTAATGTAGGCAATAATTAAGGATGAATTCTTTTGATGAGAGGGGGAATGATGAAGAACAGCATAGACCACGAAAAGAAATTACACATGGTCCCTTGAGCATTTTAATGTCCATTTACACATTCTAGGGTTAAAGCAATGAGAATAGTATTTCGAGGCTTAATTGAGCATATTAGGATGCAACAAGAGAATTTTGCCACGGCATACAATTTTGATACACCATCTAGCCATTTTGGACCTGTTTTATGTGTAACTGATGTGAAGGTACAAGCATGATATGGGTACCTATTTATTCGATTTTGGGAAAAAAAGAAGCTATTTAGCACATAAGCATTAGATGGGCTGCTGTTTATATTAATTTTAGAACATAAACAATATTTAGGGGCTTGTTTTATATTATTTAATTTAGTTTTAGATTAGGTGTATTTAGGTTAGAACTAATTAATTTGGGCCTTAAAACGTTTTGTTAAGGCATAGTTACACTTTTACACTATGCTAGTATATAAGATACCAATAGAACGATTTGTAAGAAGATTATTTTCAGTGAAAAATGTAATTGGAGGGTTCTCTATTCTTAGTTCTAACAGAGGGCTTGAACTTATCAAGAACACACATTTTTATGGCATTCTCAACAAAAATTTTCACAAAAATTCTCGATCCTTTAGTTTTTGGCATCTAACTCTAAAATGATTCTTTTAGTCCTTCATTTGGAGCATTAATTGTATGATTAGGATAGGTCTAATTTGGGTGTTAAGATCTAGGTAATTCCTTTAATGTTTAGGTTTCAAGAATATTCTCTCAAGGTTCACATCAATTTTGGTATCAGAGAAAGTCACTGGAATTAGGTTGGATCTACCTATCATCTTATTTTATTTCGTGTCTTCCTTATTCCTATAATCTACGTTGTTGTTTTCTAGTATTTTACTATTTTCCCTTCATATCAAACTAGTGCTTTTGTCAATAATCTTGTGTCTTTGTGTTCATTTGACATTAATCAACCCCTTTCCATATTAATTGTGTGCTTTGATTTTGGAGTTAGTAAAAAAAGGAAAAAAGGAACAAAAAAGAAGAAAAGAAGCAGAACCAAATTGTGACTCTTAAACTTTTATCAAAATTGTGACTATTTGTTTTCATTTATTCTTAATTTTGATTGTTGGCACGCTTGGTTCAAATTTTGGAACTCCATTAAGATATGATGTCTATTGTTGTTCCTAAGGGTTAATTGTCATCAGCTGACTACTTATTGCTCATATTTGTCATTTTGGATGACTATTGAGTTTTTGCAAGGCTGATTTGCAATAATTACAAGTTAGAATTGTTGTTTTTGATATGTTTTTATTGATTACTCTAATTCAAATGAATTGTCCAATTTTGGGATATGGATTCTAATTTTGTTATTTAAAACACATTTCTTTGAATCCTTGATATTAATCTATCTAAACTTCATTTCCTTGTTTTTTATAATGAATCTGTTTCAAGTGATGTTTATTTAACTTTCCTTATCTAAATTGTTTCTTGTTTTTTAATTGCTCTTAAGAAGGTGTATAGTTATGTGAGTTTTAGTTCGATTTAGAATCAAGGCTTAACGTATTGAGAGATAAAAGGAAAGAAAGTGAGATTCTTACATTTAAAAGCATAAATTGAGTGTAAACACAAGTGTGAGTGAAAATCGTTAAGAGCAAATATATGTGAGAGTGAAAACTAGTGTAGTTTTTGTTTTCTTCTAGGTCATTGCAAAACACGACTAAATGGCTTCTAAAGACAAGGAATCTGCTAGAGAAACTATTAAGTAGTAGTAGAAGAAGATGTTATCTATATGTTTTCATTATAAAGGCCATGCATAACAATTTGACTATATAAATGTTAGATTTGAATGTCTAAGGGACCGAATGGACGTTTAAGCCAAAGAATTTACTGAATTATATTGATCATAATATTGAAAGGCTATTAATGATGTGATTGGTTACTCAAAAAACAAATCTGAACTTGTTTTGTTTGTTTATAATTAAAGATAATCGAGTTTGGATATAAAAGTTGAATGAAAGAGAAGAAAGATATAGAAGAACTTGACTTCAACCCCTCTAAATTGAAAACAACAAAAGAGAGTAAACCAATGGCTGGACCTAACCTTATAAGGCAAACAAATAAGACACATAAACAAATGCTCATCAAAAAACTCTCAACTTGAATTTTATTGCTAACTTCTACTTTATTCATTGCAGCCCTATTTATAAAGGTCTTGAGCTTACTAAATTTTGCAAAGGAAAGGAAACTAAAATCCTAGTAAAAATTAGCTAAGAAATATGCCTAATTTGTCTATAAAACAAAGAAAAGAAATATGCTTAATTTAACTAGGAAATTAAAAAAACTTACTTAATATGTCTTAAAACAAAGATTAATACCTGAATGGCAAGCAAGCCTACCTTCTAGCCCTTTTCTTAATTATAATCCTTCCTAAAACTAATAATAAAAATACAAAAACATAAGAAAACTTTCTAAAATTCAGCCACAATTAGTGTGTAGCCCATGTAACTTATAAAAGTGTTGTCTCTTGCATTTATCCCATGTAACCCAAATGTCAATGCTTTATGATTATCAACATGTTCTATATCAATATTGAATGCTACTACATTGGTCACCCCTTCTTCAAAAGAAGTTGTGCTCAACCCAAAATCTTGTCATCTTAAGATAGTGTGATGAGAACCTGTAAATTGAGATCTAGGAACCCATGAACAAGTTGTCGAAAGGAGTTTCCAAGAAAGCCAAATCAATTTTGTTTCTGAGAAAAAGCTTAACCAATGTTTAGAGAAATACAAACCAATATTATAAAAGAAGGATATTGATACCACACTTTAAAAAAGAAGAGATTAAGAGTGATAAGTCAGATGAACACCACAAGGAATAACCTTGATAAGTTTCAACTTCAATGAATAACAAACAAAGTGAATAACTTGACCCATTTCACAAGAATTTAGAAAATTTCCAATCTTGTACAAAAGATGTCGATTATATAGGCTAAAGAAAACCCTATTAAATCTTCTAGCAATGATTTATTCCTAGAAAGAAGGAAATCCCTAAGATTTAGGAAAGCCTTTTCAAAACTGATTCCTAAACCTAAATATGAAAAGTGGACTTTTAAGCATGCCCAAATTAGCTAGAGATATGAAAACATCAAAATAACATAGTCTGCTAATTAGGCTAAATAAAAAAATAAATATGCCTACTTAAAATAAGTTGAAAGGGCTAATTAATCTCTGCAAGCACAAATCAGCTTCTATTGTTACGTGTTTAGCCCAAACATCTTCAATCAGTCCATTCAGAGCTTCCTTCATCCTTTTAGCTTTATCCCAAGTTATTAGGCTTCCACCAATGTGTAATGGATCATTAAAATATGTTGAAGCAAATTGCACCATCCTTTACATGTCCTTAGCTGGGTTTCCATTGATGTACTCATATTTTCTTATTTTTTATACTCTTACACTTAGTTTTTATTCTCATTTGATGTCTAAATTATGTGAATTACATTGATTTTATCATTTCAAGTGTTTTAGGTATCAAACGAGGTAAATTATGATAAGGAGGGGAATTTAGGACTTTAGGATGTCATTTTCAGAATAAAGAGGTCGAAATACCACAAGGTGACCAAAGTATAGGATTCCCCAAATCCTAATGTAACTAGGATTTCCTGTTTTGGAGAAAATCCAACAAAATGAGAATTAGGAGCTAAACCTGGAAAGGGATGGTGAAATCCTAATCATAAAAGGATTAGGAATCCTACTCAAACAAGGAATCCTACTTCAACTAGGATTTCTACATTTTAGTTCACCATGGTGAGAAATGGACCCAGGAACAATCCAGACAGTTAGGGGACATGTAGATTGGGAGAAATGAAGATCCCTACTTTTTAAGAGAATTGATGAGCTGGCAGCTCCTGATTGGTGCACCCAGATGACACTTCGCATCTGGTCAGTATGCCATGTCAACATCTTGGAACACATGGTGCCTATATGAAAACATGCATGGACTACCAATTAATCCCTAGGAAGCATGTTTGACCTGGAGGGAAGCTTCTAGAAGATCCTAATTCTATAAGAAAAGAAAAGATCTACTTCTACTTGGAAAAGAAATCCTCTTCTACAAGGAAAGAAAGACCTACTTCTACTTGGAAAAGAAATCCTCTTCTACAATGAAAGAAAGACCTACTTCTACTTAGAAAAGAAATGCTCTCCTACAAGTCTTTGATGACCATACCTCCTCCGATATAAATAGGGTCCTTTAGCATTAGTTTTGAGAGGGTGTGTTCATGTTTTCTCTCTTTTCTTTGAACTTGAATCTCTCTTCTTCTCTTTCTCTCTCCTACATTTCTCTTTCTTTCTCTAGGTAGAATCCTAGTTTTATTTTTTCTTCTTCTTCTTCTTATACCCAAATTTTGTACTATATTTTCTATCATGATTTTAACTTTGTTTTAGTTAAGATTATGAACTAAATTCTCTTTTCTAATTGTTGAGGCTATTAGCTAAATTCATGGCTGTTTTTATAAGAAGCATGCGCATATAATTGATGAATTTATGATTAGAGATTTGTGCTCTTAATCTGCACATGATTGCCGAATTATGTGTGTGGATTTGAAGTCATGAATTTGAATTTTGCATGACTAATTAGTATGCTATTTGATTAATTTAATTGCTAGACAATAAACTGATTAGGCTTCGTAGCGATAACTAATTAACATTGAATTTTCTATATATGTTTTAATTAGTTGGATTAAGACATACATATTATGCATCTTAGCTTTCTTGAAAATTAACTTAGGTTCAACATACATGATTTTGATCTTAATTCTCTCGTTATTGTGTTGTTCATGGTAGTTTTAGATTAATGCATTAGCAAGAAGATTTTGCATGTCATGCTTGTTTTGAATGCATCTATTTTTGCTTGATGAACCTTAATTTTCCAATTTTTGAAATAATTCATTTTCAATTATTAAAAACAACCTAAGGATTTAGTGAAAACCTTTGCAATTGGTGTTTAATTAATTTGAGCTTTTTACTCAAATTTTTCCAGCAATTTCTCTCTTGAAAACTTTCAGGTTTATTTTAATTTTCTGAACTTAAATTACATCTTCTTCTTTCTTTTCTTGTTTACTGTTAATGCAAGCAAACAAATCCCTCAATCTTATACTGTGATATCACATATTTTACATTAGGTCATGCATTACATTCATGCATACTTTGCTTGAAAGTAAAAAAAAATCTTCCTTCTGTTTTGTTCTCTGTGGAACGATACCCTTACTTCACTATACTACAAATCAACTTAAGTAGGAGATTAAATTTGTAGGCTAATGACATCCCACTATCCATCATTCCCCCTCTCCTTAAAAGGATTCTTCCATGAATCTTCATCACCTATTTCAAATGGAGAAAGATCATAAACATTAAGTGTAGCATTAACATTATACACACCTAGTAAAACTAGCTTGTATGCATTGTCATTGATACACATAATGACTTGGAATGGGCCATCTCCTCTTGGATACAACTTATAATGATGTCTTGTTAGAAATTGGTCCTTGATCAAATGAACTTAGACCCAATCTCCTGGTTCAAAGATCACTTCCTTACACCCTTTGTTGGCTTGAGAAGCATATTGTTTCGTCCTCTTTTCAATTTAATGTCTAATCTTTTGGTGCAATTGCTTCATCAATTTAGCCTTCTTTGTGCCATCTAAACTAGCATGCTCATCAATTGCTAAAGATGTTAAATCCCTTACAATCAAGGGATTAAACCCATACACAACTTCAAAAGGTGAAAATTCATTAGTAGAATATATAGAATGATTATAAACAAATTCAGCGTATGGAAAATAATCTTCCTAGTTCTTCAAATTCTTTTGAATGATAGCAGACAATAATGCAGACAAAGTTAGATTAACTACCTCAGTTTGTCCATTAGTTTGTGGATGGCAAGTTGTAGAAAACATCAGCTTAGTACCTAGCTTACCCATAATGTCTTGCAAAAGTAGCTTAAGAACTTGACATCTTGATTAGAAGCAATTCTCTTTAGTACTCCATAGAGTAGTATTACCTCACAAAAGAATAAGTCTGCAATGTGACTAGCACATCATCTATTTTATGGTATGAAATGTAATGAGCCATCTTAGAAAACTTATCCATAATTAAAAAAATTGAATCATTTCCTCTTTTTGACCTAGGTAAACCTAAGACAAAGTTCGTGGAAATATCTACCCAGAGTGCGCTTGATGTTGTCAAAGGACTATATAATCCATTAGGCAAAGATCTCGATTTGGCTTGTTTGCAAGTTATACATTTCTCACAAATTCTTTCTACATCACTTTTCATATATGGCCAAAAGAAATGATTAACAAGTATATCTAAAGTTTTCCAAACACCAAAATGTCCCATTAGGCCACCTCCATGGACCTAAGAGCTAGTAACTTCCTTAGAGAACACATAGGCACACACAATCTATTTCACAAAATAAAAAACCTTCATGCCTATAAAATTTGCCAATGGAAACTTGTTCACAAACTCCAAACACATTACCAAAATCAATATCAAAAGAATATAAATCCTTATTGTACTCAAAGCCTAACAATTTAGTATCCAACATAGAGATTAAGGTATACCTGCAAGACAAAGCATTTGTGACCACATTTTCCTTACTTTGTTTATACTTGATCACATAAGGAAAATATTCATTAAACTCCACCAATTTGCATAACGTTTGTTCACCTTACCTTGTCCCTCCAAATGCTTCAAGGACTCATGATTAGTATGAATGACAAACTCCTTAGGCCATAAGTAATGTTTCCATATCTCTAAGGCCCTTACTAAAGCATACATCTTGTTATCATAAGTTGGGTAGTTCAAGGCTGGCTATTTAATTTTTCACAAAAATTAATCAAAAGGGTCACTTTTGACCCTAACTTTACACCAATTGACAAGTTTGATCTAAACGTTCTAGAGTGAACAATTATAACCCTAACATTTGAAAAACGTTAAAGTGTAAACCATCCTAACAGAAAATTCAAAGGCCTCTGTTAAGCGTTAGGTTAATGTTGACCTGGCACTTGTAACATAATTTTTAATTAAATTGAGTGGGTCCCTATGTCACATTAATGCTAACGTGGCACGGTGGGACCTATATTTTAATTAAATAGAAGAAAACTTTTAATTTTTTGTTAAATGTGGAACCCACCATTTTTATTAAACTTTAAACCAACCTTAATCTACTCAAGTTAAAAAAAATCCTTGAACGGATGCACGTCAACGAACGCTATTAGACAAGTAATCACCACTGGAAAAATAAATGTTACTCTTACATCCTCTGCACGATCATGATTTCATCTACACCATTGGTTGTCACTGCCAATTTGGGAAAAAACTAGCTACACCTCCAACGACAACACCTACACCACCAACCACTACTCTGACCACTCCTTCACCTTCTTCTGGCAATACACTAGCTAATTGTACTCTAGAACCATCACCAAGTCCTGTAATAATGGGACCATCTACCCTTACAAAGCCTCCCCCTCCTAGTTCATCAATTTCTAATGACGGCACCATCTACCCTTACCATACCTAGTCCTCCTAGTTCATCAGTTTATTTGAACACTAGACAAGCTCCATATCAATATAACAATCACCTCATTAATTTGTAAGAAGATAAGGAAAGAATACCAATAAAATTTTAATGGAATACCTTAGCAAAAGCAAAGGTAGAGAAGACATATAATGGTAAAAAAACTTTGAGGCTAAAGAGTTATCTTGAAGTTGAAGCTCATTTTTTAGTTGGACTGAGTCTATAAGTGAATCCTCTTCTTTTAATTCACTGTCCTATCTATCCTTCTCCTCCATTTTCACCTTTGAAAGCTTTGTGTGGACTAACTCGATTCTTAGCTGAGTACTTATAATTTTTTTGTTGGCCCCCAAATTTCTTCTTAAATTAAGCATGATTTAAATTAATTATGAGGTCTTTATGGAAATATTTACTGGAGTTAATTATTATGTTAATGTTAGTAAGATTATATGACATAGCTTAAGAGAATTAAAGTGTTAAGGTAGCAAGAATACTCAAGGGTACTTTTGGAAGATCACTTAAGCATATAAGGTCATAAGGCTTATAATAGAGGGAAAAGGGACATTTTATGATTATTTAGAGTATAAATTAGAAGAAGAAAAATTATGAGAAGATAGAAAGAAGGAGAGGATCATGGAAGGAGAGGCAAATGCTATTGAATGATATAGGCAAATGTTCTCCTTTAGGGTTAAATGATCAAAGAAAGATCTTGATGTATTTGTCAATGATATTGGGTTGAAATGACGTAAAAGAGATCAATTAGGTTTAAGATGGGTTATATGTAAAATAAGGGAAGTAAAATGATGAAAAATGTAGCAAAACCTATTCTCGAAGTAGTTTTCCGTGAAGGTTCACCGCCGAGAACTTCTAGGTTTCGCCACAAGAAAGTCGACTTTCGTGCACATAATATGCTTTGATATTTTAGGCATAACTTTTTGTGTAGTTATCTAAACGTGATGATTTTTAATTTAGAGTAAGCTAGAGACATAGAACTATAAGTTGTATGTTGAAATTGAGTTTTAATTCAGTCTATAAGAATTTCAAATTTTGGATAGAAGTGGAGCATAGAATATTATTTGAGGTAAGAACAGTACGAAAATGTTTAAGGTATAACTTTTAGAGTACTAATCCAAATTACATGATTTTGGTGTCATTAGAAACTTAAGAAAATGGAAATTATTTTTCTAAAAGAAAGTATTATCCAATTTCATCATTTACTTGATAAGAATGATAGTGGAATATTGAACCAAAAGTTTGATTTTTTGAAATGGTTTTGGTTCAAAAAGCTTAAGAAATGCATGGGTTTTAGTGAATATGTTTCTTTGGGTTTAAATTGGAATTCGTATTCAATGGAGTTTCTGATTATTGTTAAAGGAAATCAAGGAAGGCAAGAGGAGCAAGGGGAGAGGTCTCTATGAGCAAGTTTATAAGTAGGTATTTTAAGGTGGGTTACATGCTTATAATAGAGTTAATGAGCCATAACATTGTTTTCTAAAGCAATAAAATTAAAATGATTTCATTTGTTTATAAATGTTGTATTATTGCTATTTGAATGATTTAAGAAATTGTTACATGTTTGGTATTTGATTTATTGATGATTTATGAGATGAGTATGGAAATGGTTTTGAAATATATGATGCTTATCAAAATCATGTTTCCAAAAAGTGCCTTTTTGGGCAACGTGTTTTGTAAGTTATGAAATACATGTTATGTGGGTTTATCGTGGTCCTCTAAGTTAAGTCAAGTGTACTTTAACAAAAAGCTTCTCCAGCCTGCCTGCTAGTAGCATAGAGCTCCTTCATGGACTCCCATAAGTTTAAGGCTATGCAAGACCATTAAGTAGGATTATGATACTACATTCTATTCAATGCTACACAGGACCATTAAGTGGAAATGTGTAGTACGTTTTATTTTTGGATCCACCCAAACCATTATAATGTGCTTATGATATGTTGATAAGTTGATGCACACATGATTTTTGTTATTGTGAATTGGTTGAAAATTTGAGAACTATTCAATTGGAAAATACAAGATAGTTGATGGCGTTTCAAGGAGATTGGAGTGATTGGAGTGGCTAAGAGGTCACCAGAGTGGTTTGGTAGAATTTGGCTAAGTGATGGTGGGGGAGGTTTTTGGTGCATAGGCTGTATTTTGGTGTGATTTTGTGGAGAAATAAGGACGAACTAGGTTGAATGGTAAGAAGTGGAATTTAATGTCTTTGAGCCAGCTTTCCAATGGTTCAAGTTTGACCCAATTTGAATTTGTGGTTTGGAAGATATCATTAATTTAGTACAGGTTGGTCAGACTAGGTGGTAGAATGGAATTTGTGTAGAAATTGAGTGTTTTTGGAGAGCAATCAAACCCAAACTATAGCAATTGTTTTGCTATGAACCCAAACGAAATTAACAAGTAAAATGAAGCAATAAAACAGAAATTTGAGTTGCAAAAACTTGAAAGGAAACTCACACTCTTTATTAATTCCCAAATCTTACATATGGAAAGAAACTTGAGTTAAATAAGTAGACAAAAGCTAGAAGAATGTGGATGACCACATGCAGTTCAGCCACACATTCTTTATGACTTTAAATGACTTTAAAACATACTTAATATGGCTGATAACATCTGTCATTAACTTGTCATTAAAAGAAAAAAACAACTAATTAAATATGAAACTAAATGAGCATTAAGTAGCTCTTATTAAATACAAATTTAATGATAGATAAGATAGTTGAAACTCAGCCAATAAGTCACTCTATTAGGCAGTAAGTTGACTTCTCTTGGCAGGCCTTGGACTATTTAATAGGATAGGAATGAGCTTTAATTAAATCATATTGGACCAAGGCTTTATAGTCCCCAAATGGTTTCCATAAGGCCTGAAACTTCATAAAAAAACTCAGCCCAATTTCTTCTTTGATTTCTTGATCAGTGGTTTCTTGATTAGGGACTTTCTTTTTTACTCCAAGGCCCATGGCTTCAATATCTTCAATGGATAACATGGATGATCCTCCATCATCCTCCCCATCTTCAAAGGCTTGAACAATTTCATTTGGAATCATTGTATCTTTTGACATATTTTGCTAAGTCACTTATATTGAATGAATTTGAAATTCCATAGTGGCTTGGCAAATCTATCTGGTAGGCATTTTGGTTGAGGTTCTTTAGAACCTTAAATGGGCCTTCGGCCCTTGGCATGAGCTTAGATCTTCTTTTAGCTGGAAATCGTTCCTTCCTTAAGTAAACCCAAACTATGTCACCTTCTTTAAATTCCACAAGCTTCTTCAACTTTGATCTGAACTTGCTCTCTTCATTTTTGTTCATGATATGGGCCTTGACCTTTTCGTGTAGGTTGACAATTTCTTGGGCCCTATTTTTAGCTTGAATGTTCAATGGAAAGCTAAATGTGACTTGATTCAAAGTAATGGGCAGAAGTGGATTAGTACCATAAACAACTTCAAATGGAGATAGATTTATAATCTTATTTTTGGAACAATTGTAGGCAAACTTAGCATGTGCTAGCATGTTGTCGCAATTCTTGATTCTTCCTTTTAGTAGGCTCCTTATAATATTCCGAAGACTCCTATTTACTACTTTGGTTTGTCCATCAATTTGTGGATGGAAACAAGTACCAAATTTGAGTTTTGTTCCTAACCTACCCTACAAATGTCTCCAAAAATGGCTAACAAGTTTTACATCCTTATCATTTACAATGCTTTTTGGAATTCCATGCAATTTTACAATATTTTCAAAGTATAAATTCATGATATGGGATGCATCATTA
>JAOQMP010000007.1:21054347-21064586 GCA_027563575.1 Erythroxylum pedicellare
CTCTCCACCTTCATGGCCATATTCACCATCTCCTCTAACTCCACATAATGGTGCAATTCAATAACATTGGCAATGTCCTTGTTCAAACCAGCCAAAAAACGTGCCATTGTGACTTCTCTTTCTTCTTCTACATTACCCCTAATCATGGCTATCTCCATCTCCTTATGGTACTCTTCTACACTTTTGGTGCGTTGTCTTAAGGTTTGGAGCCTTTAATGGAGCTCCCTATAGAAGTAACTAGGCACAAACCTCTTCTTCATGACCTTCTTCATTTCAGCCCAAGTATCAATAGGATCCTCTCCATTCCTTCTTCTATTCAAAACAAGCTGATCCCACCAAATAAGTGCATAATCGTGAAATTCCACAGTAAGAAGTTTCACCTTCTTCTCCTCAGAATGGTTATGGCATTCAAAAATCATCTCCATCTTTCTTTCCCATTCTAAGTAAGCTTCTAGATCATTCTTACGTTGGAAAGACGGTATTTTCATCTTAATACTACCCAAGTTTCTATCCATACGCTCGGCCCCGTCTTCTCCCCTTCTATTGTCTTAGCCTCTATAGCCTCTTCCTCTATCATTCCGCCCCCCTCTTCCACCAAATCTGACCCTATGCCACTCTTCTTCATCTTCCCCATTATCATATTCATCTTCATACTTATAACGCACAGGAGTTGGTTCCCTAGCATTTTGCCTCCTTATTTCATCATTAGTTGCAGCCTCTCTTTATAAATTCCTAATGGCCTGGTCTTATCTATCAAATTTATCACTGACATCCCTGAACATGTTCTCAATCCTTTGGAATTGATGTTTCATAGCCTCCAAAGTAAAGAATGTGTGTTGATCAGCCTCACTATTCTTTTCATCCTTGTCACCACCTTTACTATCCTTTGAATTGGTCATGATGTAAAACCTGCAAAACAAACTTTAAAACAGCTCCTCACACTCTTCCTCATGTGTTTCTCTCTAAATCAGATTGGTTAACCTCGTTTTTCACTCCAGAAGATGGCCTTTACCCTCAAATGAGCTTACACACCCTTACCTTTTACCACCCTAAATTCTAGCATAGTTTTACTTGCCCGGATCAATCACTACCAACCAAATAAGCACAACAGCAACTTAATTCAACAGAAAACAACGAATACCTAAAGAAAGGAAGAAAACACAAAACTAGATGAAATTTAATGTAAAGAAAGCAAGGAAGATGAAAATAAACACATACTAGATGGAGAAACATACGTGAATGATTTTTGGTGCCAATTGAGCAATATGAAACAAGATTACTCAATTCAATTGTAATGGAAACAAAAGGACATCAAACAATAAAAATCAATAAAGAGTGCAAGAAAAGACGAAACTAGGAATTAAATTCAATCCTAAACTCGAGTTAACAAGAACATTCAAATCTACCCCAATTACTCAAGAACTGAAAGATAAGCAATTATATCAAAGACACATGTTTTGAGTGCAAGAAAGTAAATATTGAAACAAGAAAGTGTTTCTTGATGCAAGAAAACAAGTCTTGATGAGTTTCTTGAATGAAGGATGTGTTTTTGAAGAATCTTGAATAATAAAGAAATGAAATTAAAGAATTCTTAAATGATCAGATTTGTTCTTGATGAATCTTGAATAATAAAGAAACAAAATTAAAGAATTCTTGAATGATCAGATTCATTCTTGACGAAACTTGAATAATAAAGAAACAAAATTAAAAAATTCTTGAACGATCAGATTCGTTCTTGACGAATCTTGCAAGCAAATTAACTCAAGCACACAATGATTCACAATCTTGATTTTCTTCTTCTTCTTTTTTCCTTCCTTCTTTCTTTCTTTCTTTCTCTTTTTTTTTTGAATTTTAATGATGAACTAACTATAATAATTAAGAACAAACAGAAATTTAAAGATAAAGATTGAATTTAAAACCTAGGCTTTGATACCAAAGATGGTACGACAATAACCTAGAATTAATGTCTAGATCACCTTCATTTCAATGATTGTTCCCAAACCTAAATTCAATCAATCTAACAAGACCCTTCACCCCCAAAATAGAAAGGAATTGGTAAAAAAGAATAGGAATTGAGTTAATGCCACAAGTTGGAACTTACTTGATAAGTTAAATCAATCCTTAAGGTAAAACAAGCAAGAATCTGAATTCTCTCTTAAAGAATGCTTTCTAATTATATTCACTTCTAATCTCCAAGATTATGCCTAAAGCAAGGGTTTAAATACCCTTGTGCAATACAAACCCTAAGAAACATAACCTAAAAACCCTAAAGAAAGCCCAAAATATGAGAAAGGCTTTCTTGAAACAAATCCGCCCAAAAACAAATCCCATACGGATTTGGGCTTCAAAACTAATTAAAATTGACTACTCCTAGTCCAAATAGGATAAGAAAATAATAAAAATAGAAGACTAACTTAAGAGAGGCGAATTAGGCTTTTAAAATAGGCCACAAGCTTGGTTTCTTAAAATAAAACATGCACATGACTTTTTTAATGAAGCACATGCACAGTTAATACAAATATGCCCATGACAAAGCCTAAAAGAAGTCCAAACGCCCTTTACAAGATAAAATAAACCCAAGCCCATTAATTAGACTTATGCTTGTGAAAATTGGCTAAGTGTTAGCCCTCTTGGTTTGATGCCTCCAATGTGCACAGACACTTAGGCATCTTCCTAAGCTCTTCCCCAAGCTTGATCAACAAAATTCTGGAAATTCTTGTGAAATAAAAGCTTGTGCATAAATCTAAAGTTGTGCTTTAAGCTTGTTGGAGCGTGATCTTGTAATTGGAACCATTGTCATCCTGAAGTCTCCATTGCCTTGGTGAGCTATATCACTTGTGGAGCGGCATGGGTTTGTCTTGAGATTTCTTCCTTAACCTCTTGCATCTCTTGAATTATCAAGACTTGCTTAGTAGGGAAGTCTTGTTGATAATGCCCAAACCCTTAACATTTGAAGCACTTATGCTTGGTCTTTTCTTTTGCTTAAGGCTAGACATTCACCTTTTCTTTATTGTTGTTCTCTTTCTTTTTGTCTAAGCTACCACCTTGTGAACTCGAACCTACGTTTTCTTTGACCTTGGTGCTGCTTATATTTGTTATGAATCTGCTTTGGGAGTTAGTATGGCCTTTAACAACCATTTTACTAATAGACCTCTTCTCTTGTTTTTCAAACTAAAGAGTAAGGTTACATGCCTCCGTAAAAGTGCCACAAATCAAAACCTGCACTTGATTAGCAATTGAAGGCTTCAAACCTCTAGTGAAGCATGTTATACACCTCTCCTTTCTCCTCCATGTTATAAAGTAAGTCCAACTTCTCAACTTCTCTAATATACTCTTCTATGCTTAATTTTTCTTGTTTGAACTTGATGAGATGCATACAGAGATCTTGCTCATATTCTTAGCGAAGGAGCATCTTCCTCTTATTTTTCTTACATATTTCCCATGATCCCATTTTCTTGTTTCCCTCTTTTATACATTTCGCCTTTAGATTCTCATACTAAACATATGCAAACTTAGTGAGTTTGAGAATTGCCACCTTAAAGAAAAATCCTTTTCATTCTCCTCAGCCATTCAAGTAAATCTTTAGGGTCTAAACTCTCATCAAAATCAATTCTTAGGTTCTAAGAAAATTGGCTCTAGTTTTGCTTCAATTCTCTAACTCATCAAACTTGACTTCACTCTTTTGTCCCTTATACTGAATAACTTGATGAATTGGCTCTAGTTTTGCTTTAATTCTCTAACTTATCAAAATTCACTCTTTCCTCCCTTATACTTAATAACTTGATGAACCATGCCTTCAATATTACCTTTAGTCTCTTGTACTTTTCTCTAGTTCCAAGTGTAATCTAAAAGCTTTGGTCATTTTTGCCACTTGCTTGACTATGGCTTTTTTGATTAACTTCTTTGATGCTTTATCGTTGTCCATTTTTCAAAATCATGAACTAGATTCAAGAAGTAAGAGACTAGAATCGTTTGATGCTTAAGGAAACTTCAAAACACTACCCTAATACCACCTGATGTGTTTGATATCTCAAGAAAATAAATATGATCATGTTTGCATTCATTTAGAATTAAACTTGATTGAATTTTGTTATAAGAGTTAAATGAAAGAGAAGAAAGATAAACAAGATAAAATGATTTTAGTTGCTCTAAATTCGTAATACCAAAGAGATTAACCTAAGAAACTAAAACGCACAAATAAGCTTCCTGCATTCTTGATATGAATCAATAAAGGGATGATTCAGAAAAGGTTGTAGGTAACGTCAAGAAGTAATATTCTTTAACCATTCATGGAGGGCCAACGACAAGGGCTAATACTAAAAGGTAACATAATTTTTCTTTTCTAATACTCTTAGTGCTAACTTCCGTTTTGTTTTCTTCTCTTGTTTTCAAAATTATTGAGCCATCCTTTCCCTTCAAGCCTCCTTATCTTTGCATATTTGTCTCCTTTACTTCTTTTTTTTCCACACCTTATTTCCCCTTTAGGATTCTTTGAGAATTTTATTTTAGGACTCTAGAGACTTCCACTTCGTTTGATTACTTTGATGTGATTGTGTCTCACTTCGAATAAGGATACTATAACAGCAAGTTGAGTGGTAAAAGGCAAGAGTGTTTGCATTATAGCAAAAAGGCAATTTTTGTGTGATATAAGAGTTGTTTGGAATCTGTTGAGTGTAGAGGTTGAGTACTGAGGTCCATATTATTTTTTGTTCACTAAAATTTTTCAATTCATAAATATATCTCAATAAAATTAATCACATGAGCAAGATCTTAAGGTCTTTATGAAGGCTGTGCAAGATCAGTTTCAAAGGTTTAATGCTAGGTTGGATGACATCCAATCCACATCAAACTCCAAAGGTCCTAGAAGGACGTTCCATGAAGAAGATGAAGATGTGCAATTCGAGGATGAAGGCCCTAACACTAGGAGAGGCAGACAAGCTCTTAACAACATAAAATTGAAATTCCCTTCTTTTCAAGGGAAAAATGATCCTAAATTATATTTAGAGTGGGAGAGGAAAATAGAACATGTATTTGAGTGGCATACATATAGTTAAGAGAAAAAGAGAAAACTTGTTGATGTTGAATTTTGTGACTATGTCAATTGCAGGTATTTAAAAGGTGGAATCTAGAAAGACCAATCCACACATGGCAAAAAATGAAAGTCATCATGAGAAAGCACTTTGTCCCAAGTCATTACTATTGATACTTGTTCAAGTAGCTACAAAGATTGAGGCAAGGATATAGAAGTGTTGAAGAGTACCTCCAAGAGATGGAGATCATCACCTTTTGGGTCAATGTTGAGAAAGACATGGAAGCTACCATGAGAAAATTTCTTAATGGTTTGCGCATTAAAATTGCTTCCATTATAGAATTGCAAAATTTCCTTGACATGGATGAGTTGTTGCATAAGGCCATTATGATAAAAAAGCAATTAAAGATCCAAAATGGTTCTGCACCTAGTTCCTAGAATAAAAGCTTGAAGGATTCCAAAATTTTCTTCAAATCCAAGGGAGACATCAAGCCAAAGGAGGAAAGTAAGCCTAAATTCTCTACTCCAAATCCTAAGGATAAAAAAGACTCTAAACCCTCTTCTTTTTCTAATCCTTCTTATAAAGTTAAGTACTTTAAATGTCAAAGTTTTGGTCATATTGCTTCTCAATTCCCTAGCAAAAGAACTATGATTTTGTTTGAGAATGGTGATGTTGCTAGTGAAATTAGTGACAGTGATGATTTTGATGATGTGCCTCCATTGACGGATGCTTCCGATGTTAATTGTGGTGCTGAGGTTGGTGAAGCCCTTATGGCTAGGCATGCTCTTAATATCCAACCAAAAGAAGATCTTTAAGAAGAGCAATGTGAGCACATCTTTCATAAAGGTGTCTCAATTTGTAGCAAGATCATAGATGGTAGAAGTTGTACCAATGTTACTAGCACTTTACTTGTTGACAAGCTTAATTTGCTTATGTTGAAACATCCTAGACCATATAAATTGTAATGGCTGAATGATTAGGGTGAGGTGAAAGTCACCAAACAAGTGATGGTTGCGTTTTCTATTAACAAGTATCATGATGAGATTTTATGTTATGTTGCACCTATGCATGTTGGACATGTTTTTCTTGGTAGGCTATGAAAATTTGATAGAAAACTTAGTTTAACCTATTGCTTAGTTTAGTGAAAAACTAAGTAGTGCTGCTTTAAATTACTCCACTTATGATAAAGAGTGTATGCTTTAAAAGGTCTTTAAAGACTTGGCAACATTAATTGAGACCAAAAGAATTATCATTTATTCGGATCATGAAAGTTTGAAATTTCTAAAGTCCTAAGGTAAATTGATCAAGAGACATGCTAGGTGGTTGGAATTTATTGAGATTTTTCGTTATGTTATTAGACATAAACAAGGGAAAGAAAACATTGTGGTTAATGCTCTGTCTATGAGATACTCCCTTCTTACCTCTATGTATGCTAGATTACTTAGTTTTGAGATGTTAAAAGACATATATAAATTTGATTGTTAATTTGCAGAAATTTGGAAATCTTGTGAAAAACATAGTATTGATAATTTCTATAGATTTGATTGATTTCTAATTAAAAAAGATAAACTTTGCATTCCATCTTGTTCTATGCATGAATTACTTTTTAGAGAGACACATGGTGGTGGATTGATGGGTCACTTTATTGTTAAGAAAATTTAGCTCTTTTGCATGAACATTTTTATTAGCCTAACATGAGAAAGGATGTTATTTCTATGTGTGCTAAATGTATTACTTATAGGCATGCAAAATCTAAGATTCAATCACATAGTTTATATTCTCCCTTACCCGTCCCCTCTCATCCTTGGGTTGATATATCTATGCACTTTGTGCTTGGATTGCCTAGATCATCTAGTGGAAAAGATAACATCTTTCTGGTTGTTAATTGAATTAGAAAGATGACTCACTTTATTGCTTGTTCTAAAACCAATGATGTTATTCATATTGCTGATTTCTTCTTTAAAGAGGTTGTAAAATTGCATGGGTTACGAAAGACTATCGTGAGTCATATAGATGTGAAATTTCTTAGTCACTTTTGGAGAACTCTATGGAATAAACTTGGAATTAAAATCTTGTTTTCTACTATTGCACATCCTTAAATGGATAGTCAAACTGGACTAGTAAATAGAAATTTACCTACGTTGTTGTTTGCGATAATCCAAAAGAACTTGAAGAATTAGGAAAATTATCTCCCACACATTGACTTTACATATAATTGTGTTAGTCATTCTTCTAATCAAATTTCTCCTTTTGAGATTGTTTATGGGTTTAATCCTTTTACTCCTTTAGAAATTCTTCTATTTCCTTCTAATGAGTTTACTAACCTTGATGGCTTGATTTATGCAGGAGTTGCATGCTAAAGTTAAAGCCAAAATTGAGAGGAGAAATGAATAATATGCAAAGCAATCGAATAAATACCGAAGCATGTTGTATTTGAACTCAATGATTGAGTTTGGGTGCACTTAATAAAGGAGAGGTTTCCAAACAAAAAAGGACATCTAAGCTATAGCCAAGAGGAGATGGCCCCTTTTAAGTTTTAGAAAGGATTAATGATAATGCTTATAAAATTGATTTACCTAGCTCCTATAGTAATGTTTATGCTACATTAAAAGTATTTGAATTATCCCTCTTTAATGCTGCGGATTCGAGGAAAAATCCTTTTGAGGAGGGAAGGAATGATGGAGAACCATGGGCATAAGAAAGACAAGAGATGCAACATGGTGTTCTGCCTTAAAGAAGCTTAGGACATGACTTGCATGGACATGAGTTGGCAAAAGGAGGTTTAGGAGCTAAGATTGGATAAAATTTGAAGTCTACATGTGTAAGGCAACGGGATGAATGAAATTCCCATATTAAAGGCCCAACATTTAAGTCTATGTTCCCAAAGATCCATTACAAGATGATAGATTCCTAATGACAAGAGGTAGGCCCAAAGAAATGAAACATGCATTGAATTGTTTGATCCAAGACCTTCAAGAGATAGAGCCCATGTTATTATTAATTTAGATGGCATCCCATAAAGGTTAAAAAGGCATTGTCTTACTCCTCAAAGCCTAACATGAAGTGTCCAAAGGACCACATTGAGTCCAATTGGAAGAATTCATGTAAAATACCATGTGCAACTTAAAAATAAGGAGAAGGAAGTGCTCCATAAGGTCCAATTGTTTTCCTAGAAATAAGGTCATCTAGTCTTTCTAAGTTTATTTTGTTTCCTTTTATTTTAAGGGTTGATTTGTTTCCTTTTTTATTTTTTTTCTGCTTTATGAAATTAAGTTAAAAAGTGTTTCCTATAAAGAGGCACCCTCTATATACTTTGAAGGAATATTCATTCAGAAATAATATTGAGTATTATTCATAGCATTTTTGCTTTCTTTGTATTTTTTGAGAATACTTGACTTATCAAATTTGTGATCTTCCTTTATGGTGTCCCCAGGCTAGGGATCTAAGAGATAAGTTCTCTTAAGTTTCTTTCCATTGACTAGCATTCCTCTAACCCACTTTTCTCTTTGTGCTCTATTTCTATCCTTTCAAATTTGTTTCTTGTGCTTCTGTGTGTGTGTTTGATTATAGCCATTCTCAAGCATAGCTTCATCTTATTGAAGGTTCTCTAGGACAAGTTCCTATTTGGTCTCACATCAGAACGGAGATGTTGATACTTAAAGTGAATCAGATGATGAATACATGCTACATCTAGAGGATGCTAGTGACGTGGTGTACCCTATTGAGGGAGAAGAAGAACTCACCTTTGACTGCCGATTAGAATAGAGAAAGGACCGGTTTCTTGCTAGAGAGGCAAACAAGAGAAGAACGTGCTAGTAGTAAAGAGAAAGTGTCTAGTGAAGAAATGAGAAGAATGGTCTCCTTTTTTGCTATTTATAAGCTTGGGCATGTGGAATATTAGTAATAATATGGGGGTATTTTTGTCCAGCTGCCTGCGTGTTTTATTTCTATGACAGGAACAAAAAAGTTGTGCCACAGTTTCAGAAGGAACAAAAAGTTTATGTTTTTGTGAGCTAGCATCGGAACAAAAATGGGCAGTGTCAGCAATCAAACACTAGTTCCATACAAGAAGTCATATCAAAGACAAGGTATGTAGCTCGATTATTGATAGAGGTAGTTGCACAAATGCAACTAGTGTAACCTCGGTCGAGAAGTTGAGTTTAGCAATTACAAAGCACCCACAACTGTATAAACTTGAATGGTTGAATGATTGTGGGGGACTTAATGTAAACAAGCAAGTGCTAGTTTCATTCTTAATTGGAAGGTATAAAGATTAGGTTTTTATGTTATGTATTGCCTATGCATACTAGATAAATTCTTTTGGGAAGACCTTGGCAATATGATAGGCAGGCAATGCATGACGGATTCAAGAATAGATATTCTTTTGTAATGAATGAGAAACCAATCACTCTTGTACTATTAACCCCTAGACAAGTGTATGAAGATCAAATGAGATTTAAAAGGGAGAGTGAAAACAAGAGAGAATGAAGTTGAGAGTAGTCAGAAAAAAGAGAGAAAAGAAATGAGTGGTTGAACTCGAGAGGAGAGAAAAAGAAGTAACTTTGAGTGGAGAGGAAAATGGAGAAGATGAAGAGTATGGTCAGAGAGAAACTAGGAATCATGCAAGCTTTTATGCAAAAGAGAGTGATGTTAAGATCCTAGTGTTTTCAAAGGAGCCAATGATCATACTATTGTACAAGGAGACTTATTTTAGTACTAACAAACTTAACTTTTCTTTACTTAGTGTTTGTATTTCTTTATTGCAGGGATTTAAGGATATGTTTCTTGAAGATGCTCCTAATGGATTGCCACCTATTATGGGAATAGAATATCAAATTGATCTTTTTGTTGGTGCTTCAATTCCAAACCAACCAGCCTATAGAAGTAATCCTGAGGAGACAAAGGAGCTTCAAAGGCGAGTTGAGGAGTTGATGGAAAAAGGGTATGTAAGGGAGAGCATGAGTCCATGTGCATTGCTAGTAATTCCTATGCCTAATGATGCACTCATATTTTCTTGTTTTTCTTATACTTTTACACTTAGTTTTTATTCTCATTTGATGTCTAAATCACGTGACTTATATTGATTTTATCATTTCAGATGTTTTATGTGTCAAGTGAAGAAAATCATGCTGAGGAGGGAGATTTAGGACTTTTGGATGTCATTTTCAGAGTGAGGAGGTCGAAATACCCTAAGGTGACCAAAGTTGCA
>JAOQMP010000007.1:21097917-21108835 GCA_027563575.1 Erythroxylum pedicellare
ATTTTCAACCACATCCCATAAATCAAAAGATTGGAGATATGTTTGCATTTTGACAGCCCATAATTGATAATTTTCTCCACTGAAAATGGGAGGTGAGGCTAAAGGAAAAGTGTTTGAGGCCATTTTCTAAAGAACTCAGTTGTTTTCTCTCCACTCTATATTTTTTTTCACAGCCTTATGACCAATAAAGGCTCTGATACTATGTTGAATTTTTTGAAGAAAAAAAAGAAAGATAATAGAAGCCAAACTTTTCCTGAACTTCGTTTGAACTCAAAATAATGACAGCCTTAAATAAACATAGAAA
Source organism: Erythroxylum pedicellare (assembly GCA_027563575.1). Taxonomy (NCBI): domain Eukaryota; kingdom Viridiplantae; phylum Streptophyta; class Magnoliopsida; order Malpighiales; family Erythroxylaceae; genus Erythroxylum; species Erythroxylum pedicellare. Next base: position 21,098,222 of record JAOQMP010000007.1, read on the forward strand.
TAAACTAACCTTCCTAAATACTAGCAACTAGGAGAATAACATGAGAATCAAGAAAAGGCCCACTACCCGTACAAACTTCACAACCAACTGATTAGATAAACATGGCCACATAATCAATAAAAATAATAATTTTGAATTAATATTCAACAACTTTTATATCTCTCGAAGCTCAAAAATAGAAATGATGTTTTGAAGTTAACACTCCTCAGTACTTGAACATTCCTTACCTAATTCGATAATGCTCTATTGGGTTTGTCAACCGATTCAGGTAGTTCTTCTCCTCTTCATGACATCTGCAAGAGATCCAGGCATTATTCCACGCAATGCTCGATCACTAGAAGATGAAAGGTCAAGCATCTCTGCAGATTTGCTGGGGATTCATGGCTCTGGTCGTGGTTTACGTTCTAGGAAAGATGTTATGGTCAATGGTATCGCAATCAGGGTTAAATATTGTAAAACATGCATGCTGTATCGGCCACCACGATGCTCTCATTGCTCACTATGTAACAACTGCGTTGAACGCTTTGATCATCATTGTCCGTGGCTAGGTCAGTGTATCGGAAAGGTACAACGCAGACTGAAATATATCTTCTTCTATGCACTCTTTGACCAAATCATATCACCCTCAAAAACCTTCATATCCTGCATTTACTTGTATTTAATGTTTCTTGCATATTTTAAAAAATGTGTGATGCTCTAGTTTGCTTTTATGCCCCTTGACAACTTATATCAGATTGCTGGTTTCACATATTCGTATGCTATCCTCCAAAAGTCAATTTCATCATACCTGCTCGTTGTCCGACGTGTCTTATAGGAAAATTTAGCATGGAAAGATAGAAACAGACCTGATGCTCAGGTGGTTTTGTTTTTGTTACTTTTTCCATCGTTTCTCTAAAATTGAGGTAGTATTTGGACTGGGCAGTTGATTAGGTGCAGTGTGTCAATAAGTCATTTGTCTTATAATTATGTAAAGCCAGGTCCAACAAGCATTTCAATGTAACTACAAAATTTAGTATGAAACTGATGCACAGATAGCAGATTATGAAATGTAAATCACTAGTCATTTCGAAAAAGAGAGTTCAAGGATTTGTATTCTGTATTGATGGAGTTCATGAGTATAGTGGATGATCTTTCACTGTGCAATTGGGGATTGTCTCTGCAGACTGCTGATTGATAACGTGCGCTCCAGTACTAATTATCTGTTCTCAAAATGCAAATGTTGTATCTGTGACCTTTGAAGCTTTCTCTAGTTTGACTGTTGCTGAATTTTGTTTACATCATCATCATACTTTCCATACACCTAATGGATGCGCTGTTGACAGAGGAATTACCGATTTTGTTTCATGCTTGTGTCCTCCACAACCATGCTTTGCCTTTATGTTTTTGCTTTCTGCTGGGTGAACATAAGGAAGATAATGGACAGGCATTATTGCAATCTTTGGAGGGCTTTTCTGATGTCCCCCGCCTCAGCAGTTCTTATACTCTTTTCATTCGTATGTGGTTGGTTTGTCGGAGGCCTCACTTCATTTCATCTGTAACCAATCAGGTTCCTATATTTCTCTCACCGTTTTCAAATTTCCTGCATACAAATTTGCTTCTTTTACTTTTCATCACTTGTGTGAGTTGTGCAGACAACTTACGAAAATTTCCGATATCGCTATGATGGAAAGATAAATCCTTACAACCGAGGTTGTGTTGGTAATATTGTGGAAATTTTCTTCTCAAAGATTCCGAGATCTAAGAATCAATTTAGGGAAAAGGTGAAAGTGGATCCGTCTTCGCTCTCTGCAACTGCAATGCCAAAGGACCTTGCCTCCAGTACGGAGACGCAAAAACCGTGTCTGGATACTGAAGCCGGAAAACGTCAAGCTGCTGTTGATGAGAATTTTGAAGAAATACAAAGCCAAATGGCCAGTGTCATAGGATCGCATAGAAATAGGAGCTAGCCAAGGAATGCAAATTGAGATCACAAAGCCAACCTGGAGATAACACCTGATGCAGGAATTATGGTTTTTGAGTTTGGAACGGGACCTGACTCAACACACACGTACTTTTGGTCATTCTTCTCGAATCTGCAGGAAGAAATGATCTTGTTCCTTATGGTGGAGGTAATGTTGCATGGTAACATGCTGTGGGGGTTAACCTTGGAATGTTGCGTCATTATAGTTCATATTTGCTTTGGATGTCAATATAAAAATTGATTGTATGTTCATAGTGAATTAACAAAACCAACTTCCTAGGTCATAATCCAACTAAGCACCAGTGATACCAGAGGTGATACAATGTTTGATTCGAAGAAACTGTTACCAATTTTGTAGGTACAGTAGAATGCTTAAAGTTACTGCTATATTTTTTTTGTTTTTGATTGGTTGATCAGTTTTACTCGCATATTTGAGTTCTTTAGTCATGTTCTCTTTAGCTTTTTGGTTGTGTGCTTCCAAGCTCGTGCCAAGATTGCTGTTTATATTTGTATCATTTGTTTGTTTATTTGTTTGAGTGTTCTTGAAGAAGGTATCTCAATATAAGTGAAATCAAATTTTAACTTGGACTCGTACTGCGTATAAGGTATCACTATTATCTACGTTAACATAAGAATGGTAACAGCACCATAAGATAGTCTGTTGACAACTTAATTCTAAAGGCACATCAAGGATCCTCGCTTTGTAAAGATTGACGGTGCAGTCTTTTCTTTGCATTTTATAAAAAGGGTGTTTCTGTTATTAAAATTCGTGACCTAATAACAAAAGAATAATCTTACTAGTTACTTCAAACTCGCCTTCTAAGTTAAAAAAAGACTTCCCCCAAGAGTTCATGAATTGATCATTTACTCTATAGTAATGGCAACATGCACTTAAACTTATATATACTTCCCACTAAAGATTATTAAAAGAGGAGAGAAGTAGATGATAAATAGGCGCATAGCTCCTAAGTAACACTCCACGCTAAAAATCATTGTCAAATAACAAATAGGAAAGAACAAAAACACCCAAAATTACCAAGGATATTAAATTAAATGCTCGATCGAACATGTAAGCAAGGCCCAATTTCCATTGGAGAAGCATTTGTTCCAATTGCATGGAATTAAAGTATTTCATTAGTTTAGAATATTGGGTTTAAATTACTTAGCTTCATCGTGTTGGAAAATTGAAACATTATCATATAATGTATACATTAAAACCGATAATTTTTTTGAAAGTTGAGACTTCTTTAATTTTATAACATCTATATATATATATATATATATATTACTTTATTATAATATAACTAATCATAATTGTATAAGTGACCAATATCTAATAGAATTCACATGAAAAAAGTTTGAGAGAATTCTACAAGTAGTACAGAGAGTAGTAAGCCAAGAGTACTATGATTGATCTAATTTGCAAGTGTACAATATCAACTATATAAAGTCCTAAAACTAGAGTATTCCAAGTTATTGATCCCTAGAAGATTATAAATACTAACCTTATTAATCCAAGCAAAAGAATGGAATTAAATTAAACAAACTTTATAAAAGTACTAAATTGCTAGACGAATTAAGACAAGAAGAATAAATATAAAAAAATCAATATAAACAATTGTTAGAGCCTTAGATTTACTTATGAAGAATTTCAATCATTAGGTCAGATTACATATCACTATTGAAATAACAATTAACCTAAGGTATTTGTATACTCTCTCGAGGCATATCACTATATGTAGTTAATGAATTACCACGTCTCGCATATATAATTAACCTTAATCAAACTCATTTGAAATAGTTAATCTATTAGTTATTACAATATTCAATGATATATCTTCCTCTAGATCTAGAATGTTTATTATCCTAATGCATATATTATACTTCTCCTTTAAATTCTTTTACATATTTTCTAAGACTGAAAATATGATGGCCATCTATAAACTAAGGAATCATATCAAAGAGAATAAATATAAACCAAGTAATAGTTCATGGATTAACAATTGAAATATCCAACATAAACTACATCCTTAACTTTAACTAGCGATTTAGTTCATGATAGAAACAAGGAAACAAAGCACAAGAACTTGAAATCTTGATGTTCTTTATTGAATTTTTTCCCAAGGTTCTCTCTTTATCATCCCAAGATACTTTAATTTAGCTCCTTATTTCTCTTCCTTTAACTCTTGAACCTATTTTTTCTTTTATAACATAAACTCTAAATTTTTGTAAATTTTACCGTCAACATGAGTTTGTTTACTTAAACATGTTGTTTAATTTCTCACCCTGAAATTTTTTTATAAGAATTATTGTTAATATAGGTCCACAACACAATATCATGTTTAGATAGTCTTGGGTTAATAACTCCTCTATCATAGATTTGAGGGTCCGTCTTAGGGATATGGATCTTAAAGGCATGAACATTGGTCTGTATAGATGAAATGTCAGAGAATATAGGTCCCTATTTTAGGAGTGTTAGATCAAGTGAAACTCTTCAAGGAAGCAAAAATGGTCTAGGGTGGAATTTGGGTTGAACACAATACCATGTTGTATTCATGTTAGTGCATACCAATGTTGGTGCTGTGTTCCTTGAAATTCATGCTGACAATGCCCCAATTTGGCTTTAACTTACCTAAATTCATTCCTTCTTCATTGAAGGGCTGGAATAAAAGCTAAGAACAAAATATAAACCATATTAAGTATTAGATCAAATTGAAATTGTTCAAATATAAGCAAAACACTCTCAAATTAATGTTAAAGTTGTAGTGTAATTAACATTTATTAAATTCTCCCACACTTAAGTGTTTGTTTATCCTTAGGCAAATCAATCTCTTTACTCTTAAGTTAAATACGAGGCAACTTTAGGGAAAACAACAACAACAAATCATTCACTTTACTCCAGATTATATAATATTTATTTAATTTCAAAGTTTATCAAATTATTAGGCGTTTAGTTACTTGCGTTAAGTCATAAATCATTTCAATTCTCTCCATAATCCTTTAAACTTTAACCACTCAACAAAATTCAACCTAATAATAAACATGAGAAAGATACTTCAAATTTCAAAATTTTATACCCCTTATTGAAAAAAAAGAAAAACAGCTACTTAAAATTAATATAAGAGCATTTACAAACTTATGTGAAAATTCATCTAACCTTTTAACACAAACATAAACACCTTGTCGTTAATACTCTTGATTGGTCACTTAGGTAACCATTTTAGATGGCTACTAGTACTGTTCTTTAACTTCAACCTTTTGACTTGGTTTGGAACTAGAAAAATGAATTTATTTAATGATCACTTATTCATAAAACATGTTTTTTTGTTCTTTTCTTACCTTTTTTTATGGAGGATAATGAAATTGTTGAAAATATTTCAATTCTAACTCAATTATACGTATAAATTATGCAAAAAGTATCATACTACAAAATCAAGCATCCATTTTCAAAATTAATGAAGCAAATTAAGATTGGCTTAATGATACTCATAATTACATACATAAACAAATCAAATCACAATAATAATCAAACTTATACTAAATCCTCTTAATTAATATTCTTTCAATGTTAAAAATTTTTAAAAATTATTCCCTATTAAGATAATTTTAAAAAAATTAATAAGCATAATAGTTAATTCCCTCTTCAAATCTTGAGTTGTATATTTTCCTTAATGTATTTGTATGTAAGAACAATGAATTGAAGGAAATATTATAAAGGAGTAAAGGATAACTGGTACTCTCCTAATAAGAAAAGAATCTTCAACCTTATCCATTGTCGTCAATATCTGTTTAAGATTGGAGAAATATAATCTCTACTTTAGTGCGTAGGGATATTCTATAACTTAAGGCAAAATTTTCTACATAACCTTTAAAAATTTATCAATTCTAATAAAATAATCATGATCCCCTCGACATGCTTCCCCTTTCGCCGACATCAGAAATCATTTCAATTCTCTCCATAATCCTTTAAACTTTAACTCAACCAACAACATTCAACCTAATAATAACACATGAGAAAGATACTTCAAATTTCAAATTTTTATACCCTTTACTGAAAAAAATAAAAACACCTTCTTAAAATTAATATAAGAGTATTTAGAAACTTATTTGAAAATTCATCTAACCTTTAAACACAAACATAAACACCTTGTCATTAATACTCTTGATTGGTCACTTCGGTAACCATTTTAGATGGCTACTAGTACCAGTCTTTAACTTCAACCTTTTGACTTGGTTTGGAGCTAGCAAAATGAATTTATTTAATGATCACTTATTCATAAAACAAGTTTTTTTTGTTCTTTTCTTACCTTTTTTTTATAGAGGATAATGAAAATTGTTGAAAATATTTCAATTCTAACTCAATTATATGAATAAATTATGACAAAAGCATCATACTGCAAAATCAAGCATCCATTTTCAAAATTAATGAAGCAAATTAAGATTGGCTTAATGATACTCCTAATTACATACATAGACAAATCAAATCACAATAACAATCAAACTTATACTAAATCTTCTTAATTAATATTCATTCAAAGTTAAAAAAATTTAAAAATTATTCCCTATTAAGATAATTTTAACAAAATTGATAAGCATAATATCTAATTCCCTCTTCAAATCTTGAGCTGTATATTTTCCTTAATGTATTTACATGCAAGAACAATGAAATCGAAGGAAATATTATAAAGGAGTAAAGGATAACTGATACTCTCCTAATAAGAAAAGAATCTTCAACCTTGTCCATTGTCATCAATATCTGTTTAAGATTGGAGAAATATAATCTCTACTCTAGTATGTAGGGATATTCTATAACTTATGGCAAAATTTTCTACATAACCTATAAATTTTATCAATTCTAATAAGATAATCATGATCCCCTCGACATGCTTCCCCTCTCCTCGACATCATAAATCATTTCCATTCTCTCCATAATCCTTTACACTTTAACTCAATCAACAAAATTCAACCTAATAATAAACATGAGAAAGATACTTCAAATTTCAAAATTTTATACCCCTTATTGAAAGAAAAGAAAAACACCTACCTAAAATTAATATAAGAGCATTTAGAAACTTATTTGAAAATTCATCTAATCTTTTATCACAAACATAAACACCTTGTCATTAATATTCTTAATTGGTCACTTAGGTAACCGTTTTAGATCGCTACTAGTACTATTCTTTAACTTCAACCTTTTGACTTAGTTTGGAGCTAGCAAAATGAATTTATTTAATGCTCACTTATTCATAAAACAAGTTTTTTTGTTCTTTTCTTACCTTTTTTTATATAAAGGATAATGAAAATTGTTGAAACTATTTCAATTCTAACTCAATTATATGTATAAATTATGTAAAAAGTATCATACTGCAAAATCAATCATCCATTTTCAAAATTAATGAAGCAAATTAAGATTGGCTTCATGATACTCATAATTACATACATAAACAAATCAAATCACAATAATAATCAAACTTATACCAAATCCTCTTAATTAATATTCTTGCAAAGTTAAAAAAATTTAAAATTTATTCTGTATTAAGATAATTTTAACAAAATTGATAAGCATAATAGTTAATTCCCTCTTCAAATCTTGAGTTGTATATTTTTCTTAATGTATTTATATGCAAGAACAATGAAATCGATGGAAATATTATAAAGGAGTAAAGGATAACTGATACTATCCTAATAAGAAAAGAATCTTCAATCTTATCCATTATCATCAATATCTGTTTAAGATTCGAGAAATATATTATCTACTTTAGTGCGTAGGGATATTTTATAACTTGTGGAAAAATTTTCTATATAACTTATAAAATTTTATCAATTCCTAACCCTAATAAGATAATCATGATCCCCTCGACATGCTTCCCCTCTCCCCGACATCTTCTCATAGCTTCCAGTTGTTAATATCATGCTCTCCTTTTGTTTCTTTTCATTCTTAGTGCATCTAACTTTTTGGTCCTTACTTTTTGTCCTCTCCTTCTATATTCTTTTACACTTTTTTCTTGTAGTTGTCAAGTTTTTTCTCTACTATTCACCCCGACCTTGTACACTGGCATGATTGTCCTGCTCATTGGTCCCCTTTCCTTTACCAGCTTTCCTTCTTCTGTAACTTTTATTTGATTTATAGCTTCATTCTTTAGGCCAAATATAGTCCACAAGCTGTAGGTATTTCTAGTTACTATTTTCTTGCCTTTGATTTTCTTTTTCCATTTATAGTAATGATATTTACTTAGTTCCTTCCCTTTAGTTTATCCTTTCCTTGTTTAAATGGTCCTTTAGTTTGGTTCATCTAAATGTACAAGGCGAGTCTTCCTTATTTCCTCCTATAGTATAAACCACTTTTCCACATACCCCATGGTTTGTATTAGATTTAACTTCCCCTTCCATGCCTTAATGATGCAGCTAGTGTTTCATCCCTTTAATACTCCCCCTTCACTTATAACTCTAAATGACCAGCTTATCGTTTCCCCTTGTTTGGACATTTTAAAGGAGGGTGTTACAAAATTGTTTAGCTCACTTGTCAATTTTTGCAAAGATAAACACCCATCTTTCCCTCTGGTTAATGCATAAGTGTAGAAGATATGGAATGACTTTTGGCTTGGTTGAGGTTGTCATCACACAAAAGAATCATTTCATCTTTAAATTATCCACAAAAGTTGAGGAACAAAGGGTGCTAGATAGTGGTCTATGGCACCTTTATAATCATCCTCTTTTTCTCAAAGGACGTTAGCCTAGAACTCAAACATTTTACTTAAAAAGCAAGGAGATATTGATTTGGATTAACCTTCATAATGTCCTATTGGAGTACAAGACAACAAATGAGTTAAGTAACATTATAAGCTTCATAAGGAAGCCTATTGCTATGGAAGAATCTGCTAACACTATAAAAAGATTCATCTATGCTAAATTATGCTTTTTCACTAAAAATAATCAAACTTTAACTATGGTATCCACTGATGTGAATGGCTTAAAACAAAAAGTTATTTAAGGTTGTTATCCTAGTGACATATGATTGGAGGCCCCTACCTCACCGTTAAGGCAAAGAATGGAAGCCTATTGGCAAGCTCTTCAAAACTAACACTTATAATGAAATGACGACCATCAAACTAAGGATGGAAGAAGCCAAAGAAGATGATAGAAATATGCTTCTAAACCTATCCCCGAAAAGTGCATTTATGCCAAGAGGAATCTCCTTAGTACAAAATGGAGAAGGACCATAAGTAAAAGCAAGGAAACTATAAGGACATATTGAATCATAAGCAGGTAATGTGAAATTGATCAATCCAATACGCTTATCTACTCTTGTACAGGGTATCATACAGGTAGAGTCTCACAATATGGACTAAGAGATAGATTTGGTAGGCACTTTTAAGCTTAGTCTATCTCAAGTCTTTATAGGTGACTTCATTAATGTAACTAAAAACAAGTTTAAAAGGAAGAAAAGGAAAATCTATAAATTTATTTTTAAATGACAACCTTATCCTAGAACGTTCTAAGGCTTAATAGACTTTAGGAAACAACTTTTGCTCAATGATTTAATTTTTTTTCAAATCTTTTTGGAGGCCAAGATCAATGAGAAAGGGCTTAAGCATCTTTGACACTTAGTCCAATTTACCTAATCACGTTACGCAACCTCATGGCATAATTATGATTGTATATAATCCAAGGAAATTAGGGTATTGAGGACCTTTATAAATGATCAGTTAGTCCTTATAGAACTGTTTCTTTTGAGCACTAATATGGTGATATAAGTCTCTTTTATTTGTTCTTTTAATTTCACTTTTCAGACATATGTTTTTATGGAGAACATTATAGGATATCCATGATACTACTCAACTCCCATAATTGTTAATGGGTGATTTTAATACTACTGCTATCACAAGAAGACCTAATTACTACTGCTATCTATTACTTTTCCAAAGCTCTTAGAACTGTTGATGATAGAAGTTCCTCAAAATCCATATTAAATTCATTTATTTCTAATAAATATCTAGTGATTATGTAACCTATTTAGAAGCTCCATTTACCCTAGCAGATATTGAGAATGCATTGTTTAGTTTAAAACCTAGTAAAGCACCTAGACTGGATGGCCTCAATGGACTATTCTTTTATAAATCTTGGTATTAGATAAAGGATATGATTACAAATGCAATTTTGAGTTTCTTTAATCGAGCTCACTTATTGAGAGAATATAATAAGACCTTTGTTAACCTCATTACCAAAATCCAAATCTCATATCACTAAGGGACTTTATGCCTATCTCATGCTACAATTTCATCTATAAGGTGATTTTTATGCTCTTTGCCACAAGTTTGAAGAATGAAATCAAATTATTTATTAATAAAGCTCATGCAGCTTACATTTAAGGAGAGATATTGGTGATAACATTCTATTGGCTCAGGAATTTTTCAAGAATTATAAAAGGAGAAATTATCCTAGGATTTGTGTTATCAAGGTGGATTTTTTAAAGGCATTTGATTTTATTGATAAATCCTTTCTTATTCATAGCTTAAAGGGTTCTAGATATCCAGCAAGTATGTTAGTTAGTGTTGGAGTTATGTAAATATAGTACCTTAGAAAGCAAGTGTATTTACTTATAACTTAATTTTCTTCCAGTTACTTTTGTAATGAAAATATTTATTATTAATAAA
>JAOQMP010000007.1:21111050-21121536 GCA_027563575.1 Erythroxylum pedicellare
GTATTGGTATTCCAACAAGCCAATGGGGAAGCATGAAAAAACTTATAATTGGTATCCCTTCCTTGAACCAGTTTAACTGGGCCTTTTGGTGAAGAATGGAATTTTGAAGCTGTAAGGCTTCCATGTAGTTGCGAAGGTAGTAACTTTCTATAATACGAAGGAAAATGTTATGGGGATCATGGTAGCAAGCGCCTTGAACTATCAAGAGCCTCTTCCTTAAGTTAGTTGTATCCAAATATCGCCAAGATAGGAAACTTTTCAGTTCAACCTTCACCTTCTTCAATTTCTGCATTAATTGAAAGGATTTGTAACCATCCACATCAATTAACCAGCACCGATCTACTAAGTCACTAAATCCCTCCATCTCAGTAAGCCCATTAAAGAACCAAAATGGGGCACCAGGTCTTGGGCTCTCTTCTAATCTCTGGATCAACATGAAGGAGTGATCATAGAGGAGATTGTCCCCAAAATGCACATATGAGTGGGAGAAATGACCTAACTAAGCCGAATTAACAAGAGCTCAATCTAACTATTTTCGAATGAGAAAATCTCCCATTGGTTATTCAACCAAGTTAGCTTCCAACCTGAGGCCTTCAAATCCACCAAATCCATCACGGAAAGGAAAAAGGAGAGTTCCTTTGTTAACCTAGTATTAAATAATCTCCCCCCTTCAATTTTAGTTGAGGAGAGAGAATAGTTAAAGTCTCCGACAACTAACCAAGGTTTATCCACAGTATGCTGTTTCTGACTAAGGTCTGACCATAGTTTCTGTCGTTGAAACCCAAAATTATAGGCATAAATGATAGTAAGAAAACAACCTCTTATCTGAACCCCTTAAATGATAATGAAGATGTATAAGTTGGTCAGAAGAGTCCAAAAGTTGAACTGCCAGAAGAACATAGTTATATAAACTGACTATCCTGCCATTATAATGAGAAGAATGGTTAGAGATGATCTCCCAATTAGCTCCTAAATAAATTCCACCCAAATCAGGAGGAGGGGTCTTTTATTTTAGTTTCTAAGATCCCTATCAACCACGGTTTGTGTTCCCATACCATTTCTTGGACCAAAACTTTTTTCACAGGATCATTTAACCTACGAATAATCCAGATAAGAATAGTGATGATATAGTGATGATTGGGGGTAGGAATCCCTATATTTTCTGTTTTTCTTATGCCTTTTTCTCGAACGTCGATGTGGAGGTTGCACATTAAAATCCCAAGGGATACCTAGGGAATTGTCCTCCTCTGTCAATGAATTACATTCCAGATCAAGAGAGAGATGAGGGCCTTCAATTGGAAACAAACCAGCTTAAGGTACCGAACAGGGAGGCAAAGGGACAGAGGTCATACAAAAATGTGTGGAGTAATAGGGGAGGCAATAATGTGGGGTTCATCACATGAAACATGAGAAGGATCTGCTAGTGGTAATCTAATGCCCTGTAAATCAGACCTCCCATCATTACCCACCACATTACCAAGAACGTCCACTATACTATTAAAAACCTCCAAGTCAATTATGGAGTCAAGAAGAGGGGTTGAAGCCTCAATATCCATAGTGATTGCCTTAGGAACCTCAGGCTTCTCCACCTATGCAACAAGGCTCTTCATAAGGTCAACACCAACCACTTGCAATTGGGGACTACATACAGGCTGGCCTCCCAACTCAACATCAGCCCCATCCTTACCATGTTGGGCATTAGTATCTGACACATATTTAACCTCAGAACTAAGATTAGAATGCCAACTAGATAACAACATACAACTAGTAAGAACCCATTGCCTAGTTGTAACATTGGGCTTCCAAGGGTAGCTGATGGGGATAACCATTTTTTCCACTCCACCTTTATCATCCAACTGAAGGATAGGGAGATTGTCAGACAATGTAGCTATTTTAGGGATTTTGATACACATTTTTGCATATCCAATATATTCTATCGAAGCTGTCTGAGAGTCCATACATATAGGTGTCCAAAAGAACCTGCCACATAGCTCAAGCCAGAAATGGTCCAATATTCCAACGGTAGGTTGTGGAAATGAACTCATATGGGAATAACATCTATGAGACTTCAATCCAAGTCTAATCTCGGTCTCCATTGCTTAAGAAACAACTGTTGATTACCAAAATATCATGGACTAAGCTCAACAATTTCAGACAGATTAGAATTAGCAAAAAATTTGAAAAAGAAGTAACCATCCTCACAAAGCATGACTTTTTGGAGTCCTTTCTTGATCCATCTTGCCTTTGCCTAGCATTAACTATCGGAAATGTTGGCCCCTTACAGCAGAAGAAGCCCACGAGAGCCAATGACCAAGCACCCTCCCCATCTTTCAGCACATCAATGGGAGAAGAGAGAACCCCCTTTTAAAACACATCTTGAAAATGTTGCAAGTCACCCTTGTTATGTTATTTGTGGAGAGCTTTACCCCCAAAGACCAACAGAGAACAAGGGAGTAGGAGGAGTCCCTTCCTTAGTGACCAGAGTCATTGAAGACGAACTGCTCAAAGATCCACGAAGGGAGTCATGGGAGAGGATGGGAAAGTCCTCCTGTGAAGGAGGAGCTACATCGTCCACCCTACAAAGGAGTGGGTGAAGTCACCATAGAGTCAGATCTAGGGTTCCAACCAGTGAGAGGGTAGTCTAGTGTCGCTAGAAAATGGGGGAGGGGGTGGAGTCAAGGGTAAAAGGGTAAATCTAGTGATAGGTCAGAGGTTACTAAACATTTCTTCGATCATTCACTGAAGAACAATTTGATCTAGTTAATCATTTCCACTAAATTAAAAATGTATTTTTGAATTCATTAACAAGTAATGCTACATTGGAACCTTTCTAATCGCAAAATAATATTGTTCTAAGTAAAATATACCTTAATCATGATTTACTTTTACAATTAATATTCATATAAGCTTGAACTCAAGTATCAACTCATACATAGAATAATGAATGTCTTTAATACTTCACAAGTATCAGAAATCTCAAATAATAAGCATTTTTAGTACATTATCTATATACTTGGACGAGAACAGGTAAATAATTTTTGTATCTATCTTTATAGATATAATTTCTAGAATTAAGTTATTAACTTTTCATATTTAACAAGAGTTATTCTTGGACAATTATATTTTTAACAATTGAAAATATGAATTATTATTCTCTGTGAGCAAAATGTCTCTATATAATCCCACTAAAGAGGAAAATTATACTCCCATTATCGTTTTTGTCGACATGATAAATCTAAAATCATCTAGAATAAAATCTTTAAGTTCATGATGAAAGTGAATCTCTTAATGTCTCATAGCCTTTCAACTATATATTAAATGTTAGGTTCCGATCATGCATCTCATACATAATATATATCAAATATACACAATGAAAAATAAAATGGAACCTTAAAAAAAACAAATCTACTCATACATACAGATATAGAAAACAAAAACATGAAATGTAAGATGTTTACATACCTTTTCGATGATCTCCTTCGTTCTTTAATCTTCTTCGCATTGGGTTGTTGTAAACCATAACGATCAACGTAGACTGTCTCTAATGAAAGTCCACACGAAGATAGAAGGATGAAAACTCACTAGGAGATTGCTAGAATTCTTTCTTTGTGCTAGAAAAGACAAGAACTCTTGTGAGAGTTAGAGAGAAAAAGAGTGTGTGTATAAGGAAGAGCCTTTCTTTTACTTGTGTCTTACACAAGATGCACAAAAATCATTTCTATTTTCTGCACCGATTGGCCCTCCATAACCCCCATCACAAATGGAGAGTTATAGGAAGTTAATGGTATGAATAACATGCATTAATGGAAGTTATGGAAAGTTAATGACCATGAATAGCATGCATTAATGGAAGTTTTGGGAAGTTAATGACCAAATTAGCATCCAACAACACTTGTTTATAATCCATTCCATGCAATGTTTTCTACCACGATCACATCGCAATACAATCCCGAAACACTCTCTTATATCTTGAATCACCATTTAAGACCATTTTACTCATCCTTCAGATCTCTTATGTGTGTGACCTATTAGGTTCCCGGTTATGTTGGCCACTTGAATTAACACTTAATTCAAGTAAGTCAACAGTAGTATCAAGCAACTCGTCATCACCCCCAATTGACTGAAAAGTTAGTAGTTTGACTACGAGCACTTCTATACACAATGTTGCCATACAATTCATCCTTTCACCATTTATACCCCACTTAGTTTAGAGTATGGTCAAAGTTTCAAGTCCTACTAGACTGACTATATCACATCTAGTCCAAGTGATATTAAATCCTGTCTTGAGGATCTCATTACTCAATGTATCGTTGAAGACTCTCTTTATGACATATATTTGCTCTGGCTAGAAACTCCCGAGTAATGACTCCGACAAAAGGCTGTGGGTATCATCTCCTTCTATCAGGAGCGGTAAATCCTTTATTAGCTACTCAATTACCTCTGAATACCTCAAGTTGTACCTAATCACCACCCTATGAGTAACCCCTAAAAGGCACCAATGAATGGAGTCAAAGCATAGGATCAATATCCGAGATATCCTTAAGTACCTCAAATCAAAGGATACTTGTACCATTGCTACAATGAGACTATCATTGACATTAGAATATAATATCCATATGATTGCCTTATAGTAGGTCAATCCAATGTACTTACTACCTTTAGTAAGCATCTATATATTAACTCTAAATAACTCATGTCTACAACTTATGAGATCTCCTACTTTATCCAATCAAGGAGTATAACATGTACTAGTCTCTTTGAATTAATGATATCTCATCTCATTAATCTTATGACTGAGAAAAGTTTAGATATTAACATAATTACACATTATAGGAATCTCATTATCATGATCTCATCATGATTTCCTCCATGCTATATTTTGTATCAAGGACTTCATTAAATCAATTTAAGATCATTAAATCAATTTAAGGTCAACATCAAATCCATAAATGTATAAACATTGAAATAATGAAAAATGTATTAATCATAAAATGATTTGTACAATAAGTGCTAAAGATGATTGCCTTTAGAACACTTCTCTAACAAACTCTCACTTACACTAAAGCCAATCGCCTTGATATCTAATACCATAGGCGTGTACATGTGACACAAAAACTCTTTTAGGAAATAGGCTTAGTCAACAGATCAACTATATTCTAATCGGTGGGAACTCTCTCTATCTTGACATCATTTCTACCAATGATCTCTCTAATCAAATGGTAGCGCCTGAGTATATGTTTGGACTTCTGATGAGACCTCGGTTCTTTCGACAATGCTATAACTCTGTTATTGTCACAATACAACTGCATTGGGTCAGTGATGCTCGAAACCACACCAAGTTCCATAATGAACTTTTTAATCCAAACCACTTCTTTTGCCACTTCTGAAGCTGCAATATACTCCACCTATATCATTGAATCTACAGTCGTCTCTTGTTTGGAACTTTTTCAACTAACTACACCACCATTCAGTATGAATACATATCGGGACTGGGATTTGGAGTCATCCCTATTAGATTAGAAACTAGCATCAATATACTCACTTACCAAAAGATCACCTTCTTTATATACCAAGAACATATTCTTAGTCACCTTCTTTATATACTAAGAACACATTCTTAGTTCTTCTCAAGTACTTACGGATATTCTTGACAACTACCCAATGACCCTCACTAAGGTCTAACTGGTATCTGGTCGTAACACTTAGAACATACGAGACATCAAGTTTAGTACATTACATAGCGTACATGATTGATCCTATAGCTGAAGCATAAGGAATCAAACTCATGAGAGTTCTCTCATCTTGTGTCATTGGACACATAGATTTAAAGAGTGTAATCCCATGTACCGTGGGAAGATAACCTCTCTTATACTACTCCATGCTAAACCTCTTTAACATCTTGTCTATGTATGTAGGTTGAGAAAGACCAAGCAACCTTTTAGATTTATCTCTATAGATCCTTATCCCCAAAATATAAGTTATTTCTCCAAGGTCTTTCATAGAGAAGTTCTTAGCTAACCAAATTTTGACTAATTACAAATAGAGACATCATTCCTTATTAGCAATATGTCATCTATATATAATACAAGGAACATGATTAGACTACCACTAACCTTCTTATACACATATGGCTCATCCGGATTTTATGAGAAACCAAACTCTTTGATTGTCTCATCAAATAGGATATTCTAACTCCTGGATGCTTGCTTCAATCCTTAAAAGGATTTCTGAATCTTGCATACCTTTTGTTCATTAATGGATATGAAACCATCAGGTTGTGTCATATACACATCCTCGGTTAGGTTTTCCATTAAGAAAAGTCATCTTCACATCCATTTGCTATATATCATAATCATAATGAGCAGTAATGGCTAGGAGTATTCTAATGGATGTAAGTATAACTATTGGGCTAAGCGTTTCGTCATAGTCAACACCATGCCTTTGACGATAACCTTTAGCTACAAACCTAGCTTTATGGGTAACTATATTACTCTTCATGTCAGTTTTCTTCTTGGAAACCCCATTTGCATCCTATAGGTTTTATCCCTTCAGGTGGGTCAACCAAATTTCATATTTGGTTTTCATACGTGGAATCCATTTTGGATTTTATAGCTTGAAGCCATTTGTTAGATTCTGAACTCTTTAGAATCTCTTCATAGGTAGTAGGCTTATCATCTTCTATGAGCAATACGTTGTTAAGTTCACTTATGAGAAATCCGTATCTTTCAAGAACATGACATATCCTACCTTATCTACGTACTTCTTTTGTTTCAGAAGGTTGAACTATTGTTTCATTTCCATAAACAATAGTCTCGGGTCCAGGTAGTTGATCTGTGTCTGTTTGAGCATCTTGAACTTCCACAAGTTCAATTTTGCTCCCACTGTCTTCTGTTAGAAGAAACTCTTTCTTTAAAAAGACAACATGTTTTGAAATAAATACCTTTTGTTTCGAAGCATGGTAGAACTGATATCCTCTAATTTCCTTAGAATATCCTGCCAACAGACACTTGTCAAATATAGCTTCAAGCCACTACAAGAAATTGTATTTTTAGTGAAAGTAAAAGTTGTCACTAAAAATAGTAATATTTGTCACTGTTATTAATAGTGGCCAAATTTTGAAGTCGTCACCTCCCGTCACAAATACCTCTATCACTAATGAAATAGTGACTAATTTAAGAAATGGTCACAATTATGCAAAACTTTTGTGACATAAATACTAACACTAAAACTTGTGAAATGTGTGACAAAACTATATAGTCACAATAACTTTAAATATTTATGACAAGTTTATCGTCCCAAATAATATAAAGTAGTTACAAATTAAGTAGTAACAGTTCTTTATTTTACTGTAACAAAATTGCCGACACTAAAACCTATAAAATGTGTGACAACACTATATAGTCCTAACAACTATACTTATTTTTGACAAGTTTGTCGACACAAATAATATAAAGTGGTGACGAATAAAGTTGTAATAATACTTCATTATATTGTGACAAAAGTGTCGACATTAAAACAAATGAAATATGTGACAACACTATATGTTCACAACAACTACACTTATTTATGACAAGTTTGTCAACACAAATAATCTAAAGTAGTGACAAATAAAACTGTAACAATACTTCATTATATTGTGACAAAAGGGTCGACACTAAAACTTATGGAATGGGTGACAACACTATATGGTCACAGCAACTTAACATATTTATGACTAGTTTTTTGATACAAATAATATAAAGTAGTGACGATTAAAGTCGTAATAATACTTCATTTTATTGATACAACATTATCGCCACTAAAATTATTATTAATAGTGACTAAATATTGTCACTAATGGTTTTTTTTATCAGTGTCTATTATTTCTTGGTCACTAATATTTTAATAAAAAAGTGTCAACATCATTTCGTTAGAACAATGAAAATTGGTTCTTACAAAAAGAATTGTCACTAATGTGTTTATCATTATCACAAATAAAACTATCAATTCATCAATGGAATTACATTAGCTATAAAAGAAAATTGCATCAGTGGCTATATTGTGTAACAGATTTCGTCACAAGTATTAAATTTATATGTTACAATAATATTGTCACCAAATAAATAATATATGTTACGATAAATTTATCACTAATATGTTCGTGTTTGTCGCAAATAATATTATTAAATTTAACAATGTAATTACTTAATCAATAATAATTTTTGCATTAGTGGCCATAAAATAAAAGTCGTCACAAATGATACAGATTTTTGGTGCCAAGATATTATCAAACAAACAAATAAAAATTATTAGTATATATGAAATATATAAAATCACCTAAATGAACAAAATTTTAATTTCTAATATATTAAATTGAAAATTTTAATATCCAAGAAAATTATTTATTACAATTATCTCAAACTATTACGTACTAATTTAAGCTAAAATTCTCTAAGGTAAAATTTCCTAGCTATTCTTCAAGATAAAGTTCGCTATTAATTTGTTTCCTACAAAATAAATAAAAACAAAATCAGTTAATTAGTTTATAAAAATTAAGCTATAAATTTAGTACTAACATTTTATAATAATATACTGACAATGATAAGAAGTGATACTAATTATTATAGATTTTATAAATTTATAAACTTATATGAGTAGTTGAGGCATTTAATATTGTAGTACTTGATGGATCTTCAATTAAGGCAAAAGAATTGAGTAACAAACTAGGATTTACTTCGATATTTGCTAAATGTGCAAAAACAGCTAAAATTTGTTTCATTTCTGTAGCTTGCTTCTCAATAGTTGCATCTTGAGCTTGAATCTTCTCATTTTGAACTTGAATCTTTTCATTTTGTATTTTTGTAATTTCAATAACTCTTGCAACTTCATCGCCTCAATCACTTACATGTTTCTTTGCAACCTCAGCTTCACCTAAAATTTCACTTTTTTTAGGGACTTAGATGTTATCCCTTTGACACCTAAACTACGTGCATAACTTGACTTTCTTTTTAGGACAATACCAAAATGCTCAACAAGTGGTAGTGGTAGAGGTGCAGACAAAATATTTTCTTTATTTTTCTCTCCCTCTTCTTGAAGCTTATTCTGCATATTTAAATATAATTTGAAATTTTAGTAAAATAATTTTATTTTTTTTAAATCTAATTTAACTATAACTTTCACACCATTATTTCTTCTCCATTTAGATCAGACCAATTTTTATTTGGCTTTTGTCGTAATATCTTCCAAACTTTAACAACATCGGGCCATTTATGACTTTGACGACTACACTCCCCCTCCCAACGCCGAAGGCAACGTCGTCCTCCCCTACATCCGGCCCAGAGAAGAGCCACAAGGATGGGACAACACTCCCGAGAGAAACATAGCGCGCTTTACCAAATCATCCATTTAACCATAGGCAGAAAGTAATACCCAAACTTTGAAGAGTCTAACCAATATAGAACACAACACCCTCAATGATGTGTTACAAATTTTTGCTAAAGGCAGAAACAAATGTAAATAGATTTTTACCAAAACATAAAATATCGATTGATGGATAAGTAAATTAATGTTCATCTAAGAAAGACAGAGTATGTAACTACATCTATCAAAAAATCAAATAATGATTAAATGCGAATTTCTAAATAAGATATACCCATAAAACTTATATATTCTAATTTGATTTGAAAAGAAATTCAATTAAAAATTAATACTATTAAGTAAAGAATACATATAAAGTAATCTCACCTGATAGAAGAAAGGTGCGGAGGAGATTCCGAAAAGGACAAAAAAGAAGTATAACTTTCTTCCGAAATTGGTTTGACTGCTAGTGTTTCTTTTCATATTTTATTCACTTAAAGGAGTTTCTGGTGATCCCACTCTTTTATTTATCGCTACTAACCGAAAATATTCAAAAAGCGGGACTCTCCCCCGCCACATTCTTTTTTTGTCTTTTTGGCTCCATTTTCTAAACCTTTTGAGCAGCTCATCTTCCAACCATTGCCGCAGGAACGCCACTTCACCTTCTATATAATAAATAAAAAGGCAACAACGACCCACCACTTACCTCCACCCACGTGCCAAATGCCTTTTCCATGGTCTCAGCTACCAATACCCCTAAGATGTTTGGAATTACAAATCTACCACCTTTGAGCTTACATGTAGCCAAAGCATTGGTAATTTGGTCAACAACTAGCAGAGTAATAATGCCTAGTTAATTTAGTGAGTTATAATATAAGTAAAAAATAGTTATGAAATAATAAAAATTTTAAATATGGTAGGCAAATTTTATAAGGAAGATTTAAGTATATTATATTGGAAATATAAAATATAGAATATAAAAATATAAAATATTTTTATTGAAATAATATAAGATTATAACTAATACGAATGGTGAATAAAAATTAATTGATTATATAGTTAAAAACGTTAATGGTTTATTATGAACTGGAAAATATTAATTAATTGTTATTTAAGCATGATTAAAAAAGCATTAATTGTAGGAAAAATA
>JAOQMP010000007.1:21121636-21134864 GCA_027563575.1 Erythroxylum pedicellare
AAACATGTGCTTTATAAATTCAATATGAATTTTCTCAGACAAATGAATATTTTCAAGGTTTTGCTTATTTCACATTTATAAACTTGTTACCCATGAGCTTTTAAGCTTACCCACACTCTCCTTCCCCTATTCATGTGATGAGCAAGAGATCGAGTGAAAGTGAGTCAAGGCATCACTCTGAATTTGCATATCTTGTTTTGTTTTGGAGTAATTTATGTAAAACAAGGTTGTAGTTGTATTTTGAGCTATTATCATTCAAGTATCTTATGCATTTTGGGGATTTTACGAAATGATGTATTATGGCATGAGATGCTATTAAAGCTTTGTAAACTCTATCTTATGATGTTAATCAAATATGGATTATGTATGGATGATGTTGAGATGAAATTAGGTATACTTGAAGTTATCAACTTGAGATGATGAATCTTAAACATGAATTATTATTATACATATAAGTGACATATTATGGAAAAAGAAATATAGGATTTTTGTGAATGATGAGAATTAGTTGTAGGTGATAAGTCAAATGAGTAGAGATTAGAGAGTTTAGTGAAATAATATTGGTATTTGAATGGTTATGCTCATGACATTCCAAGTTTGTACAATGAAATTTTCAAGCTTTTCATAAGGGAAATTTGTGTTTTGAACTCAAATGAAAAACTATATCAATCTAGGTGGAATTAGCCAAAGTTGTCTTCATGAAAGTTGGAGATTATCTTTCTAGCTTTCCAACTAAAGTATGAAATTTTTAGATATCGGAGTTAAGAGATATGATCATTATAAGTGGTGATGTTGCATAGGATGTATATACAGAACAGCTATAGTAAGGATGATAATTTGTTGTATGTGATGAGTCATTTGAGTTGAAACTGAATGTTTAAAGAGTGATATTGCATTAGAAGAAGTGAATTTGGGAAGATTATGAGTGAAAGTGATATTAGAATGGATGTAGGAACCATTGGAGATGTTTTGGAGAGTGTAGTTAGTGATTTAGAACTTTTGGTGATGTGAGGAAGACCCTGTAGAAATCCCTTTGTCTGATTCATCTTAGACTAAATCCCTTCGTCTAATTCATCTTAGATTGAATCCTTTCATCCGATTCACCTTAGACTGAATCCTTTCGTCTTATTCATCTTAGACTGAATCACTTTGTCTGATCTATCTATACTTTTGGAAATTCAAGATTTTGACCCTTTAGATGGCAAAATCTCTTTTCACGGTCTTCACAAAAGTTGTAGATCTCGAAGTCCTCTTCAAAATTGCTATAAAACAACCAAAATATGATATCTTTAGTGAAAGGTATGTTAATTGTTCCAAGATAGGTACAATATGATTGAGGACATAATCATGTTTGATTCTTTCGGCCATAACTTCATCATCTGACCTCTAAATGAAGTGATTCTTGAACCAATAGATTCCTAACATATTTTTGTATCTCTCCATAAAAATTGATAGCCTTCAGTCTTGATTGAAAAATATTGATGAAAAGAAAGTGAGGGATCGATTAGGAGAGAATGACTAGGTTATGAACATATTTCTGTATTTTAATCATATCTTGATCAATAGAGCTCCGAATGAGATGATTCTTATTTCACAATAAACTAGAGACTTGGAGATACAATTGTTCTGAAGAAGTCAATTTATGATTTTGGTGTTTGACTGGTGGGGACATGCCACTCTTATGGGATGATGGCTAATGAGGGTTCATTGAAATAATCCTATAGGATAATACGTTCACATTTTATGACTTTGAATGTTGGGCTCTGGAACCGAGGTCCAACAATAGATGTGGAAAATAAGAAGAAATAACATAGCCCATGACCTAAAAATGAAGACATTTTGGCCAAGACATCGTGAGAAGGGTTATATGTGAATAAAGAGGGTGGACCAAAAACTTATTTGTCATATCAATAAATAGGAAAGAGGCAAAAAAAAAATGGCGGTGACAGAGAGGGGGATGTAAACATTGGCCAAGTCGTGAGAGACAGAGGTGTGAACTTTTTAATCCCAGTAGTCATGGTTTTGTATGATTAGGAGGGTAGAACAAAAAGTTTATTCGTCACGTCAATGATCAGGAACGAAGGAAAGAGCTGGCGGCTGGGAGAGAGGACGTGAATAGGAAAGGTGGACCAACAACTTATTTGTCACATCAGCTACAGTAGCAAGGAGGGAGGAGAGAAAATAGAGTAGCATGATAGACGTTTGCAGTAGAGAAAATAAAGTAGTTATAGAAGAGAATTTCTTGGACAGCAGCAATCGTCTCTCTCGAAGACTATATATTGGGTGTTCTTAATTTGTTTTTATTCCTTAGTTTTTTTAATTTTTCTGGATTTAATCAATGCAAATATATATTAAGACCATGATTTATGTTACATTGATGAATATATATAAGTAAGTTTTTTTGGTTGAGGTTAGGATTGATATTGGATTAGGATAGTTTTTATGGTATTGATTTTTACTTGATTGAATGCATATTTAGTCCTAATTTAGCTTGATCACCTAGATTAAGGCTTAGATGATTGAATGTCATAACCAATGTGATTTAATTTGTCAGAAAATTAATCAAGCAACATACTTGAAACTAAAGAGTAGATCAACCTTATGATCTTATGTAAGGATACCTAGGATTAATGAACTTAATTTTAGGCTTCTTGTATTAAATGCCTTTTATTCCAAATTATCTATAAACCAAGTAGGTAACTAAGATTTAAAAGAGAAAGGAACTCCTATGAACATTAAGTTTGACTTGCTTAAGTGAAATAAATCCTAAATCAATCCATCGTTACAAGTTTTAGTGTCTAATATAATTGAAATCTGATACCTTAGCCACTTTCTTTCATTTGATTAAGTTTAGTCGTTTTAATTCATATTTTGCATCTTGCATATTTCTTTGATTCGCGTATTTTACTTTGTTTTCAAATCAATTAATTCTTGATCGTCTGAGTAATTTTGCATCATTTAATTTAATTGTCTTGCGTGTTAGAATCCCTTAGGTACGATATCTGATTCTTACCATTTTATATTACTTGTTGATGGAGCACGCTTGCCTCTAGTTTGGTCTAGATAGAATTTAATTTATATTGCTTTATTTAGACCGCAACATTTACCACTTCGATTTGATCTAAATGTCTTAATAATTTTACTAGTTTATTTCTCATCCTTAAATCTAAATTCTTTGAACCTTTCAAATGATTCAAACTTTTTTTTTATTAAGTAAACATAATCATATCTAGAATGAACATTAGTGAATGTAATGAAATATAAGAATCCACATCTAGCACAGGTAGACACAAATCTTAATGTATAGGCTCCACTAACTCATTGGCACATTCTCCCTTTCCATTAAAGAGTAGTTTGGTCATCTTTCCAACAAACAAAATTCACATGTTTCATATGATTCATAATTAAAAGGATCCAACTATCCTTCTCTATGTAACTTTTTTATTCTAGTTTCATTAAATGACTTGACCTAGAATGTCATAAATAAGATAGATTTTGATCACTTAACTTTCTTTTCTTTCCATTTATGTTAATGATTTACTTTTTAAGATCTAATTCATACAAAACATTTATTAGTAATCCAGATCTATAATAAACATCATCTTTATAAAAAGAACAAGTCTTATTGTTAATATAATTATTTAGTTCTAGTTCAAGGTTAGAAGGCAAAGCTATACTATAAGTTCCTATAACTAGTGCAACAAATCTTGCTCCATTGGCTACTCATATGTCCACTTCACCTTTCCTTAATGATCTATCTCATATTAACATTTACACGTTATTACAATTATGAGAAACCACATCCAGTATCTAAAGCCCAAGAATGTGGAATATAAATAGAAAGAATGATCCCAATCATAAACATACCTAAAGAAGCAACTTCCTTAAGCTTCTTATCTTTCATGGTAATTCCTCTTCTAGGTCCATTAACTCTATAGTGAAAACATGTGCCTTTGGTATTGATCTTTTTATTGACACCAACTTTTGGCTTTATTACTCTAATAGAAGCCTTATATTTTTTGTTATTATTCTTCTTAGAGCCCTTTTTCTTACTTTTGAAAGAATCCATAATAAGAACAGAACTAGATTCTTTCTTAAAGCACCCCTTTATAGTATTGAGCATAGTCAACAGTTCAGACAATGACATATCTTTTTGATTCATATGGTATTTCATAACAAATTGTGAAAATTTTGAACTAAGAGACTGCAGTACCAAATCAATGCTCAATTCATGATCTATGACAAAACCTAATTGGCTTAATTATTTGATATAGTCAATCATCTTTAGCACATGTAGGTTTACTGAAGGTCCTTTTGTCATTTGTATTGAAATAATGCTTTGGAGAACTGACACCTCCCCACCCTACTTTGTACATCAAACAACTCCTTGAGATGCAAAATTATATTAGGAGCGTCCATGTTCTCATGTTGCTACCTCAGAAGCTCTGGAGACATACTAGCCAATATCACTCATTTAGCTTGTTCAATTTCATCAATATAACATTTATATCTCTCCCAAGCCTCATTATTAGCATTTGATCTAGGCTCTGGTGGAATAGTAGTGTCAAGAGCATACCACTTCTTTTCTTGCCCAAGAACAATTCTTAAGTTGTGATACCAGTTTGTGAAATTAGGTCCAGTTAGTTTGTTGGCATCCATAATGCCCTTTAACATCAGATTGGTACTCATCTTCTTTTGATAATTGAAAGACATCAAAGAGCAAGTAATAGTTATACCATTAAAGCAAATAAAATAACAACTTTAATAAATATTTGATCACTCCCACTATTTTACTCAAAATATTAGCCTTTATTAAATCGAGAAATTATCAAATAATTTCATAGTGGGTTAGGATCCCATTCAAAAATAGTTGATCTTGAGTTTTCTCAACAAACCAACTAAATTTAAATCAGGTAGATAACAACTTTATCAATCATATCTTATGTGACTCCTAAATTCGTTCCAACTCTTTACCAAAATATCTCTTATATATTATTCCTAACCTTGCCTCTAAATCCATATAATTATCGGTTTGTCAATCCAAATCATACAAATTTAGTTAAGTAGGATTCATTAATTTAAGATAAAACATATTCAAGTTAAAGGGGGCCTTGAGCTTGCTCAACAAGTCTTATTATATTTAGAACTTTGATTTTATTCTTAAATAATGGAAAACAACTATCATTTTCTCAATGTGTATTTAATATTTGATCGAGAGATTTGAAATTTCAAAAGTTTTTTGGTCTCATCAAAATAATACATCTCATT
Organism: Erythroxylum pedicellare; assembly: GCA_027563575.1. NCBI lineage: Eukaryota > Viridiplantae > Streptophyta > Magnoliopsida > Malpighiales > Erythroxylaceae > Erythroxylum > Erythroxylum pedicellare. The sequence continues at coordinate 21,126,905 of JAOQMP010000007.1, forward strand.
ATATTAATAATTTCTAACATAATTTAATTATGAAAGAAATACTTGAAAACCTTTGCTTGATTCTAATTATTGGTTTGATAACTAATTTAATTTAATAATTCAACTTCTTGAAAAATGAAACTAAGATACAAAATATTCCTAATAATAATTATCCTTTAAAAAACAATTTTCAAACATTTAGAAATTTTTTTCAATTTTATTAGGAATATAAACCAATTTAATCTTTATGAAATTAATTTAATTAAATGTAAGCCTTAAAACATATAAAAATCAAATTAATGGAACACTTTCTGTGAGGCAGGTACATTGCATGCACGCATTAGCAACGTTTGCTTCAGCCACATTGTCCCCATGTAGGGCGCGTGTAAGCATTTTCCAAAATTAGGTTTTCTGGAATTTTGTCATCATCGTCGCTCTTTTGCTTCTAACTCGTGCCTGAACTTCCTGCTTCCAGTCCCTAAAGCACCTTGTGTTGGAGTCCTCCATCGCCTTGAAGCATCTTTTGTTATAGGAATAATACCTAAATGCAAATTGAATCTTATAATTATGATCTTATCATAATTTCAATTGCACAGTAATTATTTCAAGGATTTTACCTTTAATATTAAAACATCAAATGTAATTAACCTAATACATAAAGATAAAGATTGTCTTAAATTAAATAATAACATCATATATTAAAATTGTAACCAACCGATTAGGGCATAAACTAATAATAAGAATGACGAAAGCGTAAGAACTGAAATCCAAAGCGTATGAATGGAAGTATCGACTTCTAAGATGGAAGTGAATGCTAATTATAAGTTCTGATAAGGAGCTGAGAGGGAAATTGATAGCCATAGCTCTTGACGGTCCACAAGGTGGCCATTCAGGTGTCAATGCCACATTAAAAAAGGTATAGAACTTATTTCACTGGAAGCAATTAGACAAGGATGTGCAAAATTATGTGAAGAATTGTATAACTTGTCAAAGAAGTAAATATGATCACTTAGCATATGTGAGGTTGCTCTAACCTCTTCCAATACTAGAAGGTTGTTAGCATGAAATAAGCATGGATTTTATTAAAGGAATACTTTCATCGAAAGGTAAATCTATCATTTATGTAGTGGTGGATCGACTAAATAAATATTCCCATTTTGTAGCTATTAAGCATCCCTACACTGCCTAGGATATTGCCCAAGTATTTGTGGACCACATCTTCAAGTATATGGAATGTTAGAGGCTATAGCAAGTGATAGAGACCCCTTGTGCTTAAGCATTTTCTGATAAGAGACATTCGTATTACAAAAAGTAAGTTTAAAATTCTCCATATCCTACCACTGAAAGACAATTTATGGATCGATTTATTTTTTTCATACATGTATCCATGATAGTTTTGTAAGGATTTATTCCTCTCTTCTGTGCTTATTTGATTTGTTTCTTCAATGGTTTAGAAATAACTTTGATAATTTTCTAAGAGATATCATACAACCAACCATCATGTCATATTTTTAAAAGAGAGAGGGAAAGGGTCTTAGACTCATTTAAGATCAAGGCTTTAAGACTCAATAACCATTATCTTGGGCTCTATTCATTGAACTCATTAGACACAAATCTATAAGTGACATAAGCCATTAAATAATCTAACGATCTCCTACTTAGCCCACATTACGACTTGGTGATTCAACAATAAAACTTTAAGTACATACAATACATGAAATCGATCAAGTCATCTTAATTGAATTAAGATGATGGGATCATGGTGGTCATAAGTTATACAATATGATTCCTTCCATGTATCCCATAATCAACTCAATTCATAAAACTTTAAGTGGGTAATTCTGTAATTGTTATCTCACAAAAAAAATTATTGTATACAACATAATATGGATAACAAGTAAGTGAGCAAAAATATGACTGTAATTCAAAAGTGTCATAACAATTTGAGCAAAACAATTATATGTATATATACATGTCAGAACACTATGCTAACAAGGACTTATCTATAATGCTCATCTGTTCAACATAACCAATAAATGTTTTGGGCTGTAAGCCTTTAGTTAAAGGATTCGCTATCATGAGATCGGTACCAATATGCTCAATTAACACTTTATGTTTTTACACTTCTTCTTTCACAGACAAATACTTCAAATCCATGTGTTTCGCACCCTTGAATATTTTTCATTCTTAGAGAAGAATACGGCTGCAAAATTATCACAATAAATTCTTAACGATCTGGTAGTACTGTCGACAAGACCAAGACCTAAGATAAAGTTACGCAACCACAATCCATGAACTATGGCCTCAAAGCATGCCACAAATTTAGCCTCTATAGTGGAAGTAGTAATGACGGACTGCTTTTCACTTTTTCACAAAACTGCTCCTCCAGTTAATAGGAACATATAACCAAATGTAGATTTCCGTGAGTCTACACAACCAACATAGTTTGAATCTGAATAACTTATCACTTCGAGATGGGTTGATTTTCTATACATGAGCATATATTCCTTAGTGCCTTGTAAGTGTCTAAGGACTTTTTTTGCAGATTTTCAGTGGTCCATTCCAGGATTGCTTTGATATCAGCCTAACATTCCACTAGCAAAATTGATATCTGGCCTAGTGCATGTTTGAGCATACATTAAACTCCCAACTACTAACGTATAAGGAATAGACTCCAAGTCCTTACGTTCCAAATCATTTCGTAGACATTGCATTAGACTAAATTTGTCCCCTTTCTGAATTGGAACTATCCCTTCGGAGCATTTTTTCATTTAAAATCTTTCTGATACTTTCTCGATATAATCTTTTTGAGACAATCCTAACAATCCTTGTGATCTATCCCAGAATATTTCTATTCATATCACATAGGATGCCTCACCCATACCTTTCATTTCGAAATTATTAGAAAGAAAATTCTTTACATCATGCAACAAAACAATATTATTCGCAACAAGAAAGATATCGTCAACATATAGGACTAACATAATTAACTAGCTCCTACTAACCTTCATATAGATACACTGATCAATGATGTTTTCTACAAAATCATAAGACGTAATGATATCATTAAACTTAAGATACCATTATCGGGAAGCTTGCTTCAGTCCATATATTGACTTCTTTAATTTACATACTAATCGTTCCTTTCCTGTGGTTATGAAACCTTCTGGTAAATCCATGTAAACTTCTTCTTCCAAGTCACCATTTAGAAAAGCAATCTTTATGTCCATTTAGTGAAGCTCTAAATCATAATGAGCTAACATTGCCATAACAATTCTTAAGGATTCCTTCTTTGAAACAGGAGATAAGGTCTCTTCATAGTCAATACCATCCTTTTGGGTGTAACCTTTGGCAACAAGTCTGGCTTTATACCTTTCAATGTTGCCTTGTGAGTTATGTTTGGTCTTAAAGACCCATTTACAACCCATTTGTTTTGCACCTGCCGGTAACTTAACTAATTCCCAAACATTGTTATCATCTATTGATTTCAACTCTTCTTTCACGACATTGAACCATTTTTCAGAATTGTTACATTCCATGGTTTGTTTGAATAAGCCTAGATCTTTATCAATGCTCAAGTCACATTCATATTCAAATGAGTAAATTTCATAGTCGTTTGAAATAGCTGGTCTTCTTTGCCTTACAAACCTTCGCAATGCCACGTTTTGTAACATTACTATTCATTTTTAACTTGATCACCATTAGCTGATTAGTCATTAATATGTTCAATTTTTGGAATTGGAACATTAATTTATTGTTCTGATATGTTGCATATCCATAATGCAACAAGAGAAATAACAACTAGTGGAATCACGTCTGATGTGGTAGTGTCTACTCGTTTTGGAGTAGTTTCTACTCGATTGTCATGAATATCTACTTTTCATGGTTCTCCGCTCCCACCGATTTGACCATTCTTAATGAACCGAGCGTTACTAGACTCAAATGTTCTCATGCTATGGTTAGGATAATAAAATCTATACCCCTTGGATTTTTCAGAATAGCCAATGAAAAACCCACTAATAGTTCTTGCATCAAGCTTCTTTTCATGTGGATTATACAGCCTTACTTCTGCTAGACAACCCCAAATGTGAAGGTGTCATAAATTAGGTTTCTTTCCTGTCTATAGTGCATAAAGTGTCATAGGAACTTCTTTACTAGGAATCCTATTAAGCAGATATGCAGCGGTCTTTAATGCATGCATTCATAATGATAACGGTACGTCCAAAAACAAATGGTTAGTTTTATTTCTTTTTCCCAAACGAAAACTATCATAAGCCTAACCTTTCCATGCATGGCATTATCAAGACAACTTATGGTTTCTTTTATGATTATGTTCTGTATCAACACCGTTAATAATACTAGACAACAAATAATGCAACACATACATATCATCACCGAATGTTCATTGCATCTTTGTATTCTTATGTCTATTTCGTATATGAGAGAAACAATGCCATGAAAAATACATAATCATGCGGCGCTCCATTCATACAAAATAAACAAGAACAAAATCATACCAAAATGATACATGGTAGAAAACTAATCATACAATACCGTGGCTCTGATACCAATTGTAAGATATTTAATGGATTGATTAAGGTTGTTATAGGTGTGGACAATAAGGGCATTTCATTAAAGACTGCCCAATGTAAGAAAACCAAGTGGCTCCACCCCCAGTTTCACAAACTACTGTACAGATAGACATACCTGTTAATAGAGGCCCAGCTGGTAGAGGAAGACCTCAAGGCCAAGCTCCCACCCAGAATACGGGGTAGATGCCAGCACCAGCCCCAACAAATAGAGGTCAGGGGAGAGTGTTTGCTGTAAATCCCTAAGAAGCACAGGCCTCTAATACAACTGTAACAGGTAATCCTATGCAAACCTGTTGGTATTCAATTAAATTATATTATGAATAAAATATCTATGCTTTGTTATGATAAAAGATATGATTTTTTTTAATTGTGATGAATGTTGATATAGGTATAGTCCTTATCCAGAATGAGAATGCTAAAGTGCTATTTGACTCGGGTGCCACTCATTCATTTATAACGCCGAGTTTTGTCAGAAAGCTAGATAAAGAGAGAGAATTAATAAAAGACCCTCTGATCATAGTTACACCCCTAGGGGAAACTGTTGAAGTGAAATATGTTTACCCTTCATGTGCAGTGGAAATAAAGGGCAGAAAATTTATGGCAAATTTGATCGAGTTGACAGTATTAGAATTTGATATTATTTTGGGTATGGACTGGTTATCAAATCACCATGCTACAATGGATTGTTATGCCAAAAGAATTATATCCAAAAACAGAAGTGTTATATCAGGGTGATCGAATTGTGTATCCTGTTAATAGAATATCATCTATGCATGCCCAAAGACTTCTAAGAAAGGGATGTCAGGTGTATATAGCTCATGTTAGGGACATTAGAAGTGAGATCAGTGAGCTACAGCAAATCCCTATAGTAAGGGATTTTCCATATTTGTTTCCAGAAGATTTACCTGGATTCCCACCAGAAAGAGAAATAGAGTTTAATATAGAATTCCGTCCTGGTACAAACCCTATCTCAATTACTCCATACAGAATGGCTCCTATAGAACTTAGAGACTTAAAGGTGCAATTACAGGATTTGCTGGATAAGGAGCTTATTAAACCCAGTAGTTGACCGTGGGGTGCACCAGTGTTATTTGTTAAGAAGAAAGATGGATCCCTACGGTTATGCATAGATTATACGCAGTTGAATAAAGTAACTATTAAGAATTAATACCCTCTTCCTCGGATTGATGATCTGTTTGATTAATTACAGGGAACAAGTCATTTCTCTAAGATTGATCTCAAATCTAGGTATCATAAGTTAAGGATCCGAAAAGAGGACGTGCTAAAAACTGCCTTTAGAACCAGATACGGACACTGTGAGTTCTTGATGCTTCCTTTTGGTTTAACGAATGTACCAGCGGCATTTATGGATTTGATTAATAGAATCTTCAGGTTGTATTTGGATAAATTCGTTGTGGTTTTCATTGATGACATATTGGTATATTTCAGGAGCCAAGAAGAACATGAAAAACACTTGGCTATGGTGTTACAAATCCTTAGAGATAATCAGTTATATTCCAAGTTGGCAAAGTGTGAGTTCTAGCTTTACAAAGTAGATTTTCTAGGTCATATAGTTAGTAAAGAAGGGATTCAAGTAGATCCTCAGAAGGTGAAAGCAGTTTCTAATTGGCCTAGACCTACTAATGTTACCGAAGTACGAAGTTTCTTGGGTATGGCTAGTTATTACAGACGATTTGTAAAAGATTTTTCCAAGATAGCTACTCCACTGACAAGGTTAACACGGAAACAAGTGAGATTTGAGTGGGATGATTCCTGTGAGAAAAGTTTCCAAAAGCTTAAAGAATGTCTCACATCAGCTCTAGTGTTAGCATTGCCCTCAAGGTAAGGTGATTATTTGATATATTATGATGCCTCCAAAGTTGGTTTAGGCTGTGTATTAATGCAGAATGGGAGGATAATTGCCTATGCTTCCAGACAATTAAGAAAAGATGAAGTAAATTGTCCTACCCATGATCTAGAAATGGCAGCTGTGATATTTGCATTAAAAATTTAGAGACACTATTTATATGGTGAAAAGAGTGAAATATATACAGATCATAAGAGTCTTCAGTACATTCACCAACAGAAAGAGTTGAATCTAAGACAGAGACGGTGGATCAAGTTATTGAAGGATTATGACTTTCAGATCTTGTATCACCCTGGTAAAGCTAATGTAGTGGTTGATGCTCTGAACAGAAAATCAATAAGGAGTTTGTATCATATCCCCATTCAAAAGAAAGAGCTAGTTAAAGATTTCAATGGGTTATTTAATATAAGATTGCATTTAGAAGTATCTAATTCTTAAGTATTACTTGCTCAATTCCATGTGAAACCCAATTTAATTGATGAGATTAAAACTGCCCAAGACAGTGATCCTGAACTAGCCAAATTGAGAATAGTTGTCCACGATGGTAAGGTGACAGAGTTCAGTATAGTGGATGGAGTATTGAAATGTGGTAACAGGTTATGTGTACCTGACATAAATGGGCTAAGACAAAGGATTATGCATGAGGCACATTATACACCCTATAGTGTTCACCCTTGTACCATCAAGATGTACCATGATGTTAAAGGTATGTATTGGTGGCCGGATATGAAAAAAGATGTAGCCCAGTTTGTATTCACCTGTTTAACTTGTCAACAAGTCAAATTTGAACATAAGAAGCCCACTGGACTACTACAGGAGCTACCGCTACCCGAGTGGAAGTGGGAGCGGATTACCGTGGATTTTGTGATTAGATTGCCAAGAATGCCTAAGGGGCATGATTCTATTTGGGTTGTAGTTGACAGACACACCAAGTCAGCCCACTTTATAGCTGTTAAAACCACTTATAGTGCAGCTCAGGTAGCCCAGTTATATGTTGACATAATTGTGAAGTATCATGGAGTGCCAGTGTCTATTATTTCTGATAGGAGAACACAGTTCACTTCTAGATTCTGACAGAAACTACAAGAAGCCATGGGTATACAGATGAATTTTAGTACAACATTTCACCCACAAACTGATGGGCAATGAGAGATAACCATCCAGACACTCGAAGACATGTTAAGAATGTGTGTCTTGGACTTTGGTGGAGATTGGGAACGTCATTTTCCTTTAATAGAATTTGCTTACAACAATAGCTACCATTCCACCATTGGAATGGCATCCTACGAGGTATTGTATGGTAGAAAGTTCAGATCTCCACTATATTGGACAGAAGTAGGAGACAAACAGCTAGAGGGACCATACCTAATTCAAGAAACATCTACAAAAGTTCCTGTGATACAGGAAAGATTTAGAATAGCCTTCAGTAGACAAAAGAGTTATGCAGATTCTAAGAGAAGGGATGTACAGTATGAACCAGGTGATCAAGTTTTCTTAAAAGTCTCTCCTATGAAAGGTGTAG
>JAOQMP010000007.1:21148876-21162002 GCA_027563575.1 Erythroxylum pedicellare
CCCCCGATGGTGCCCACCGGGCTGATTTTCCCACTGAAGGTGCCTAGCGACCAGGCCAAACGACCTGCTTTGGCCACCGAAGGTGTGCCAAGGGGCTGTTTTTCTCACCCAAGGTGCTTGTTTGTCCTACCGAAGGTGCCTAGCGACCATTCCAACGAGCTAATTTTCCCACCAAAGGTGCCTAGTGATCGTGCCAATGGCCTATTTTGGCCAACGAAGGTGGGCCAATCGGCTATTTTTCCCAACCAAGGTTGGTAGCTACCGTGCCAACGGGCTAATTTTTCCACCGAAGATGCCTAGCGACCGTGCCAACGGGCTGTTTTTTCTACCGAAGGTGCCAAGTGACCATGTCAACGGGCTGTTTTTCCCACCGAAGGTGCCTAGGGACCGCACCAACGCGCTGTTTTTCCCACCGAAGGTGCCCAGTGACCGTGCCAGTGGGCTGTTTCGGCCACCGAAGTTGTGTCAATAAGTTGTTTTTCCCACCTAAGGTACCTAGCGACTGTGGCAACTTGCTATATTTCCCGCCAAAGGTGCCCAGCGATCGTGCCAACGGGCTGTTTTTGCCACCGAAGGCATGCCAACTGGCTGTTTTTCCCACCCGAAGTGCCCATCGGGCTATTTTTCCCACCGAAGGTTCCTAGCGACAGTGCCAACGGGTTAATTTTTCCACCAAAGGTGTCCAGCGACTGTACCAACGTGCTATTTTTCCGACTGAAGGTGCCTAGCGCTAGTGCCAACGGGCTGTCTTTTCTACCGAAGGTGCCAAACGACCGTGCCAACGGGTTGTTTTTCCCACCGAAGGTGCCTAGGAACCATGCCAACGAGCTATTTTTCCCACCAAAGGTGCCCAATGACTGTTTCAACGGGCTAATTTTCCACCGAAGGCGCCCAGCGACCGTGCCAACGGGTTGTTTTGGCCACCAAAGGTGTGCCAACGGGCTATTTTGCCACTGAAATTGCCCAATGGGCTGGTTTTTCTACCGAAGGTTTTGCCAACGGGTTGTTTTTCCCATAGAAATTACCTAACGGGCTATTTTTCCCATAGAAGGTGCCTGGCGACCGTGCCAACGGGCTATTTTTCACTGAAGTTGCCTAACAATTATGCCAACGGCCAAGGCTATAGACTCGTTGAATACATCAGTGTAGTGCGCGTGCGGCACAGAACATCTAATGGCATCACAGACCTGTTATTGCCTCAAACTTCCTTGGCTTGGAAGGCCATAGTCCCTCTAAGAAGCTGGCCACGGAGGGTCACCTCTGTATAGCTAGTTAGTAGGCTGAGTTCTCGTTCGTTAACGAAATTAACCAGACAAATTGCTCCACCAACTAAGAACGACCATGCACCACCACCTATAGAATCAATAAAGAGCTATCAGTAAGTGGATTCCCCCACAACGTCGTCCTCAGTGCTTCTTCTTATGCACGAATGGGCATCCCCCGATTTGTGTTCTGCTACTCTTAGTGCGATTTTTCCTGGGTTCTTGTTGTGTATCTTTTCTTCGGTGGAGTATTGGTCCGACTGAGCCCAATGAGCCCAGACGTCGGGTGGCTAGGATCTGCCCCTCTTCTTGGTGCCCTCCATGGCTCGTAAGAAACTAAACGAACTGATATCACCCTTGCTTGTCTCAGCCCATCTGTTGGGCCTCGTCGGGACATGTAGGGTGGAACGTCGACCCTGGTACAACCTAACCTGCGTGCTTCCCCCTCAGGTATGACTCTGAAACCTTTGTGTGTTACTGCTGTGGCCCCTCAGCTGGGGGATGATGTAGCATCCACGGATGAGGAGGAAATTGACTTGGGAAGTTTTGATACGGTGGATGATGTGGAGGAGGAGTCTTCTGGGGCAAGTTTTGGTTCAATTTCTCGCAAGCTTTCTGACCAGTCTGCCCACCAGGTGTATGAGCAAATGTTTGCTGGTAATTCTGAACTTAGTGCTAGCAGTTCCAGCACAGCTCCAGCTTTGTTGGCTCTGACTAGTGCTAGCTCGCCTACTAACAACCAATTCATCCCGAACAAGGTGCAGTCCCCTGTTCGGCATGAGGGGGGTTCTAAGCCTTCCTTTGCTAGTCTCTTTAGGGATAACAGGGAACTCATCAAGGGGATGCCACTGGGGTTCGTGGAGGTAGGAGAGGAAGTGATTTTTTATGACTCTGATTGTATGCCTGTTAACCACCAATTTGGCGTCTGCTTAGTGGGTTGTTTCACGGGGCCATTTTCGGGTATGAACGCCATTGAAATCCTCATGTGCACTTGGCAAGTTCCATGCCAATTGATCCCTCATAGTTGGGGGTGGATTCTTTTCTGATTTAACAGTGATGATGATCGACTGAATGTCCTTGTGGGAGGACCTTATATAATCTATGGCAAAATGCTCTTACTTAAGAAGCTTTCGTTCGAATTTTCTTTTGATTGTCAAGAATTTATACATGTCCTTCCTTGGGTGCAATCAGCATGGAGCCCGTCTCCCTGTGCAATTCGAACACCACTCATACGCTTTACGTACACTAGGCAACAATTCCATCCAAGCCCATCACGGCTCGACATGTACAAGTGCATCAGTCAAAGCACGAGAAGTAGCCGGATAAAAATCGTGCCCGCACTGTGGAGCATGAGAATTTAATACCAAGGGACAACCGATATTCCAACAATCCGAGTATCACCATCAACAGCTAGGACCAATTCAACGTGCGAATGCCTCGACAATCCTTATCAACAAGCCAACCCTTCGGCACTCCCAGATACGTTGCGGTTCAGTGATCGAATGCCTCGCCTATCCTTATCAACAAGTCGACCCTTCGGCACTCCCAGACACATCCTGGTGCAGGGAGCCGAGGGGTGACACCCACGATCGAATCTGCCAAACAGTAACCGCATGTCGAAATCGACTCAACAAAGAGGATGCACCGTCGACGATTCCTTGCGCATGATGCTTTCGAGCGATGCCTGAGAATGGGGTTCAGCCACCTGAAAATCCCACAATCCAAGTAATCACCGAGCACCACACCGTACCTAGGACACCAAAATGTTACCCCGCCTTCAGACCAGCTAAGCAACCGAACACCTCTCCGATCGCGGCCAAAAAGCCTGTCGATGCCGACCAGCGGTGTGTTATGCATGGCAAGACTAGCCCATGAACATCTAATGCACCAGAGCTGGCTTGAAAACCCACACCGATAAAGCCCATTTGTAGCATTAGATACCCATAAAGCTCACCCAAGCATAACGCTTTCGCACATACCTTAAGCAATCTCGGATATGTCACGGTTCAGTGATCGAATGCCTCTCCTATCCTTATCAACAAGCCGACCCTTCGACACTCCCAGATACGTCCTGGTGTACAGCGCGGGGGGATGACACCCACAATCGGATCTGCCAAACAGCAACTGCGCGCCAAAACCGACTCAGCAAAGAGGATGCATCGTTGACGATTCCTTGCACATGATGCTATCGGGCGATGCCCGAGAATGGGGTCCAGCCACCCGAAAATCCCACAATTCGAGTAATCACCGAGCACCACACCGTACCTAAGTCACCAAAATGCCGCTCTGCCTTCAGATCGACAAAGCAACCTAACACCTCTCCAATTGCAGCCAAAATGCCCATCGGTCCCCCACCAGTGGTGCGTCACGCACGTCAAGACTCACCCGTGAACATCCAACGCATCAAAACTGGCTTGAAAACCCACATCGATAAAGCCCACCTGAGATTGTTTCTTTTTCTCAAGTGTTGTATGTGTAAGGGAGTTTAGAAATGGTCGGGGGAGTTGGATGGAGGGACTAATCGGAGCGACAGGAGGCTGAATCTCAGTGGATTGTGGCAGCAAGGCCACTCTACCACTTACAATACCCCGTCACGTATTGAGCCTGCACATGGCCGCAACAAGTGCCCACGTCCCCGACTGTGCCGATCATAGCCTCCAGGGGTAAGGTTGTAACCAGGGAGTTTTTGATGAAAATCTCACTTTTTGTGACCGACTGGGGCTTATCCCCTACAATTTTCCCACTACCGAGTATGCCTGCACGTGGCCGCGGCAATTGCCGCAAGCCCCATCCTGGTCGCCCATGCCATCGGTGATGCTCTTAGATTTTTCACAGGTGTTTTTGAGAAAATTTTTCCACTTCACGTTCGAGCACTTGATTTATTGGGTATCTCTAAACGTATAACGGGTCCCACCACCCCCTCCGGCGTAGCCTCGTGGCTGAACCTGAGTTTGTTTCTTTTTCTCAAGTGTTGTATGTCTAAGGGAGTTTAGAAATGGGCGGGGGAGTTAGATGGAGAGAGGAATCGGAGCGATAGGAGGCTGAATCTCAGTGGATCGTGGCAGCAATGCCACTCTGCCACTTACAATATCCCGTCGCGTATTTAAGTCGTCTGTAAAGGATTCTACCCGCCGCTCGGTGGGAATTTTCATTTAAGGCAACCCCTGCCGCTCATCCGCGAGGGGGGCTTAGCCAGCGACACGTGCCTTTGGGGGCCCGAAAGTCCCTACTGAGGGTCGGCAATTGGGCGGCAGGCGCGCGCATCGCTTCTAGACCGGATTCTGACTTAGAGGCATTCAGTCATAATCCAGCGCACAGTAGCTTCGCACCACTGGCTTTTCAACCAAGCGCGATGACCAATTGCGCGAATCAACGGTTCCTCTCGTACTAGGTTGAATTACTATTGCGACACTGTCATCAGTAGGGTAAAACTAACCTGTATCAAGGTAAGCGAGCAACAAATGAAGCGGAAAGAAGGAAAACGGTTCGATGCAATCAACATGGAGCCCGTCTCCCCATGCAATCCGAACACCACTCATGCGCTTTACGTACACTAGGTAACAATTCCATCCAAGCCCATCACGACCTGACATGTGCAAGTGCATCAGTCAAAGCACGAGAAGTAGCCAGACAAAAACCGTGCCTGCATCGTGGAGCACGAAAATTTAATACCAAAGGACAATCGATATTCCAATAATCCGAGTATCACCATCAACAGCTAGGACCAATTCAACGTGCAAATGCCTCGATAATCCTTATCAACAAGCCAACCCTTCGGGACTCCCGGATACGTCACGGTTCAGTGATCGAATGCCTTACCTATCCTTATCAACAAGCTGACACTTCGGCACTCCCAGATATGTCTTGGTGTAGGGAGCGGGGGGGGGGGACACTCGCGATCGGATCTGACAAATAGCAACCGCGCGCCTAAACCAAATCAGCAAAGAGGATGCATCGTCCACGATTCCTTGCGCATGATGCTATCGGGTGATGCCCGAGAATGGGGTTCAACCACCCGAAAATCCCACAATCCGAGTAATAACCAAGCACCACACTGTACATAAGTCACCAAAATGCCACCCCGCCCTCAGACCAACTAAGCAACCAAACACCTCTCTGATCGCTGTCAAAATGCCCGTCGGTACCCCACCAGTGTTGCGTCACACACGCCAAGACTCACCCGTGAACATTCAACGCATCAAAACTGGCTTGAAAACCTACACCGATAAAGCCCATTCGTAGCATCAGACACCCACAAAGTTTTCCCAAGCATAACGCTTTCGTACATACCTTCGGCACTCGAGGATACGTCACGGTTCAGTGATCGAATGCCTCACCTACCCTTATCAACAAGCCAACCCTTCGGCACTCCCAGATACGTATAGGAGCAGGGCGTGGGGGGATGACACCCACGATCGGATCTGCCTAACAGCAACCGCGTGTCGAAACTGACTCAGCAAAGAGGATGCATCGTCGACGATTCCTTGCGCATGATGCTATCGAGCGATGCTCGAGAATGGCAGCCACCTGAAAATCCCATAATCTAAGTAATCACCGAGCACCACACCGTACTTAGGTCGACAAAATGCCCCCCTACCTTCGAACCAGCTAAGCAACCGAACACCTCTCCGATCGCGACCAAAATGCCTGTCGATGCTCGACTTGCGGTGCATCACCCACGCAAAGACTCGCCCATGAACATCCAACGCCTCAAACCTAATTTGAAAACCCACACTGATAAAGCTCATTCGTAGCATTAGATACCCGCAAGCTCGCCCAAGCATAACGCTTTCGCACGTAGTCGTTGGCTGCATATAGCACCGAAGGTGCCGATCATAGCCTACGAGGCTATAATCGGCAAGTTTTTGATGAGAAACAGACAATCCGTGGCAGACAGGGGCCTATTTTTTGCCGAATTTTCCTCCGCCAAGTATGCCCACACATAGCCGTGACAAGTGCCCACGACCCGGCCTACTTGCCTGACAACGCCGATCATTTCCTACGGGGCTATATTCGGTGAGTTTTCGATGAGGGACCAACAATCCGTGCGCCATGGGGGATTGTTTCTGCTTTTTTTTTAGCTATCGATTGAGCCTGCACATGGCCGCAGCAAGTGCCCATGTCCCCGATCGTGCCGATCATAGCCTCCGGGGGTAAGGCTGTAACCGGGGAGTTTTTGATGAAAATCTCACTTTCCGTGACCAACTGGGGCTTATCCCCGACAATTTTCCCACTACCAAGTATGCCCGCACGTGGCCGCGGCAGCTGCTGTAAGCCCCATCCTGGTCGCCCATGCCATCGGTGATTCTCTTAGATTTTTCACAGGTGTTTTTGAGAAAATTTTTCCACTTCACGTGCGAGCACTTGATTTGTTAGGTATCTCTAAACGTATAACGGGTCCCACCACCCCCTCTGGCGTAGCCTCGTGGCTGAACCTGAGATTGTTTCTTTTTCTCAAGTGTTGTATGTGTAAGGGAGTTTAGAAATGGGCGGGGGAATTGGATGGAGGGATGAATCGGAGCGACAGGACGCTGAATCTCATTGGATCGTGGCAGCAAGGCCACTATGCCACTTACAATATCCTGTCGCGTATTGAAGTAGTCTGTAAAGGATTCTACCCGTCGCTCGGAGGGAATTTTCATTCAAGGCAACCCACGCCGCTTATCCGCGAGGGGGGCTTAGCCAGCGACACGTGCCTTTGGGGGTCCGAAGGACGCTACTGAGGGTCGGCAATCGGCGGTGGGCGTGCGCGTCGCTTCTAGCCCGGATTCTGATAATCCAGCGCATGATAGCTTCGCGCCACTGGCTTTTCAACCAAACGCGATGACCAATTGTGCGAATCAACGGTTACTTTCGTACTAGGTTGAATTACTATTGCGACGTTGTCATCAGTAGGGTAAAACTAACCTGTCTCAAGGAAAACGAGCAACAAATGAAGCGGAAAGAAGGAAAACGGTTTGATGCAATTAACATGTAGCGCGTCTCCCCATGCAATTCGAACACCACTCATGTGCTTTACGTACACTAGGCAACAATTCCATCCAAGCCCATCACGGCCCGACATGTGCAAGTGCATCAGTCAAAGCACGAGAAGTAGCCGGACAAAAACCGTGCCTGCACTGTAGAGCGTGAGAATTTAATACCAAGGGACAACCGATATTCCAACAATCCGAGTATCACCATCAACAGCTAGGACCAATTCAACGTGCAAATGCCTCGATAATGCTTATCAACAAGTCAACCCTTCGGCACTCCCGGATACGTCACGGTTCATTGATCAAATGCCTCGCCTATCTTTATCAACAAGCCGACCCTTTGACACTCCCAAATATGTCCTGGTGCAGGGAGCGGGGGGTGACACCCACGATCGGATCTGACAAATAGCAACCTCCCGCCGAAACTGACTCAGTAAAGAGGATGCATCGTCCACGATTCCTTGCGCATGATGCTATCGGGCGATGCCCAAGAATGGGGTTCAGCCACCCGAAAATCCCACAATCCGAGTAATAACCGAGCACCACACCGTACCTAAGTCACCTAAATGCCACCCTACCTTTGGACCAACTAAGCAACCAAACACCTCTCCGATCATGGTCAAAATGCCCGTCGGTCCCCCACCAGTGTTGCGTCACGCACACCAAGACTCACTCATGAACATCCAATGCATCAAAACTGGCTTGAAAACCCACACCGATAAACCCCATTCGTAACATCAGATGCCCACAAAGCTTGCCCAAGCATAACGCTTTCGTACGTACCTTCGGCACTCGGGGATATGTCACGGTTCAGTGATCGAATGCCTCACCTACCCTTATCAACAAGCCGACCCTTCGGCACTCCCGGATACGTCCAGGTGTAGGGTACGGGGGGATGGCACCCACGATCGGATCTGCCCAACGGCAACCGTGCGTCGAAACCGACTCAGCAAAGAGGATGCATCGTTGACGATTCCTTGCGCATGATGCTATCGGGAGATGCCCGAGAATGGGGTTCAGCCACCCAAAAATCCCACAATCTGAGTAATCACTGAGCACCACACCATACCTAGGTCACCAAAGTGCCGCCCTGCCTTCGGATCAGCTAAGCAACCGAACACATCTCCGATCGCTACCAAAATGCCCGTTGGTGCCAGACCAGCTGTACGTCACGCATGCCAAGATTCGCCCATGAACATCCAACGCCTCAAACCTGGTTTGAAAACCCACACCGATAAAGCCCATTCGTAGCATTAGATACTCGCAAGCTCGCCCAAGCATAATGCTGTCGCACGTAGTCGTTGGCTGCATACAGCACCGACGGTGCCGATCATAGCCTACGAGGCTATAATCGGCGAGTTTTCGATGAGAAACGGACAATCCGTGGCCAAAAGGTGCCTATTTTTACCGAATTTTCCTCCTCCGAGTATGCCCACACATAACCGTGACAAGTGCCCATGGCCCAGCCTAGTTGCCCGACAGCACCGATCATTACCTACGGGGCTATATTCGGCGAGTTTTCGATGAGGGACCAACAATCCGTGCGCCATGGGGGATTGTTTCTGCTTTTTTCTAGCTGCCGATCATAGCCTCTGGGGGGTAAGGCTGTAACCGGGGAGTTTTTGATGAAAATCTCACTTTCCGCGACCGACTGGGGCTTATCTTCGACGATTTTCCCACTACCGAGTATGCCCGCACATGGCCTTGGCAGCTACCACAAGCCCTAGCCTGGTCACCCACAGGAGCAGACCCACACTGCACCCCTAAAGAGCATTTAAGCAATTTTGAGCTGTACAACAGGGTGACATTGGAATGTCTCAAACGGTAACCCCCCTCTAAATTGAAAAATACTTGGAATTTTGATCTGAAATTTTAACACATGTTAACAATAATCCAATACACCTTGGGTTAAAATTTCAGAAAATTTTTACCAGTAAATTATTTTATATGATTTTTTTACTTCGTAAATTTTTAAAATTCATAAAAAATCAAAAACAGGTCCAAATGATGCCAAATTTTAGGGGAGGCCTCCAAAAAATCTGCTAAGAATTATGGTGAAGTCAGTTTTTAAATTTGAAAATTTTCGCACAAAGAATTGGCATAACAGTGGCATATCGGGTTGGTCGAAAGCGTTGGCGGGATGATCAGGTGCTTGGAGAAGGGGCCAATTGATACTTTTTAGTTGAAGCAATGGTGTGGGAGATCACAAAGGGAGACTTGCATGGGTAGATTTTTTAAGCGCACGTGACATGGCCGAACGGGTTGAGATTTCCCTCGACGCTAGCCTGTCATGGTGCGGGGGGATGGGGCTAACTTGCGAGGCAACAGGGCAATGAGGGAAGTTTCTCGCCCATTACTAACCTCATTTTTCCGAACATGCTGATTTTCACCCGAGGGGGCTAGCATGAATTTGTGCAAGCAAGCCAACGGGTTGTTTTTCCCACCGAAGGTGCCCAGCGACCGTGCCAGTGGGCTGTTTCGACCACCGAAGGTGCCCAGCGACCGTTCCTGTGGGCTGTTTCGGCCATCGAAGGCATGTCAACAGGCTATTTCCGCCACCAAAAGTGCCCAGCGACATTGCCAACGGGCTGTTTCTCCCACCGATGGTGTGCCAACGGGCTGTTTTTCCTACCGAAAGCACCAGCGAACGTGCCAACGGGCTATTCTTTCCACCGAAGGTGCCCAGCAACCATGCCAACGAGCTGTTTTGGCCACTGAAGGCGTGCCAATGGGCTGTTTTGGCCACCAAAGGCGTGCCAACGGGCTATTTTTCGACCATTTGTCGCGCTAAAAAAACTTTGAACGATCATAACTTTTAATCCGGAGGTCCGATTGGGGTGATTCTTTTTTTGATTCCGTGTAACTTTTCGAGACAAACCCATCGGCAAACTGCCAAAGGCTATTTGGCAGTTTTTCGACCCAAAAAACCACTTTTTTCATTGAAATTTTCATAATTTTGGATCTAACAATCACTTTTTTCATGTTTAAATGATCACATTCTTGATCGTGCCAACGGAATATTTTTCTCACCGAAGGTGCCCAACGAGTTGTTTTTCCCACCGAAGGTGCCTAGCGACCGTACCAATGGGCTATTTTTCTCACCAAAGGTGCCCAACGGGCTATTTTTCTCACCGGAGGTGCCTAGCGACCTATTTTCCCCACCGAAGGTGTGCCAACGGGCCATTTTTCCCAACGAAGGTGTGCCAACGAGCTGTTTTTCTCACTGAAGGTGCCCAACGAGTTGTTTTCCCCACTAAAGGTGCCTAGCGACCGTGCCAATGGGCTAATTTTCCCACCGAAGGCGCTAGCGACCATGCCAACGGCCTGTTTTGGCCATTGAGGGTGTGCCAATGGGCTATTTTTCCTAACGAAGGTTCCTAGCGACCATGCCAATGGGCAACTTTTTCCACCGAAGGTGCCTAGCGACCGTCCCAACGGGTTGTCTTTTCTACCGAAGGTGCCAACGGGCTGTTTTTCCCACCGAAGGTGCCTAGGGACCGTGCCAATGGGCTATCTTTCCCATCGAACGTGCCCAGCGACCGTGCCAACGGGGTGTTTCGGCATCGAAGGTGTGCTGACTGGCTAATTTTCCCACCGAAGGTGCCTAGCGGCAGTGGCAACGGGCTATGTTTCTCACCGAAGGTGCCCTGCGACCATGCCAATAGGTTGTTTTTCTCACTGAAGGTGCCCAACGGGCTGTTTTGCCACAGAAAGTGCCTAGCGACCGTGCCAACGGGCTGCTTTTCTGACCGAAGGTGCCAACGTGTTGTTTTTCCCAACGAAGGTGCCCAGCGATCGCGCCAACGGGCTATTTTTCCAGTCGAAAAGTGCCGGACGGGCTGTGTTTTCCCACCTAAAGTGCCCATCGACCAAGCCAACGGCTTGTTTTGGCCACCCAAGGTGTGCCAATGGGTTGTTTTTCCCAACGAAGGTTCCTAGCAATCGTGCCAACGGGCTAATTTTTCCACCCGAAGGTGCCTAGCGATCGTGCCAACAGGTTAATTTTTCCCATCGAAGGTGCCCACAGACCGTGCCAATGGGCTGTTTTTCCCACCAAAGGTGCCCAGGGACCGTGCCAACAGGCTGTTTCGGCCATCGAAGGTGTGCCAATGGGCTGTTTTTCCCACCGAAGGTGCCTAGCGACCGTGCCAACGGGCTATTTTTCTCACTGAAGGTGCCTAGCAACCGTGCCAACGGGCTATTTTCCTACCGAAGGTGCCAAGCAACCGTGCCAACAAGCTGTTTTTCCTACCAATGGTGTGCCAAAGGGCTGTTTTTCCCACCGAAGGTGCTCAACGGGCTGATTTTCCCACCGAAGATGCCTAGCGACCATGCCAAACGGCCTGCTTTGGCCACCGAAGGTGTGCCAAAGGGTTGTTTTTCCTACCCAAGGTGCCTGTTTTTCCTACCGAAGGTGCCTAGCGACCGTGCCAATGGGCTAATTTTCCCACCAAAGGTGCCTAGTGACCGTGCCAACGACATGTTTTGGCCACCAAAGGTGGGCCAATCGGCTATTTTTCCCAACCAAGGTTCCTAACGACCGTGCCAACGGGCTAATTTTTCCACCGAAGATGCCTGGCGACCATGCCAACGGGCTGTTTTTTCTACTGAAGGTGCCAAGCGGCCGTGCCAATGGGCTGTTTTTCCCACTGATGGTGCCTAGGGACCGTGCCAATGGGCTATTTTTCCCATCGAAGGTGCCCAGCGACTGTGCCAACGGGTTGTTTCGGCCACCGAAGGTGTGCCAATGGGTTGTTTTTCCCACTGAAGGTACCTAGTGACTGTGGCAACGGGCTATGTTTCCTGCCAAAGGTGCCCAGCGACCGTGCCAACGTGCTGTTTTTGCCACCAAAGGTGCCTAGGAACCGTGCCAACGAGCTATTTTTTCCACCGAAGGTGCCCAGTGATTGTGTTGACGGGCTAATTTTCCACCAAAGCCTTCCAGTGACCGTGCCAACGGGTTGTTTTTCTCGCCCAAGGTGCCTAGCGACAGTGCCAACGGGTTGTTTTGGCCACCGAAGGTGTGCCAATGGGCTGTTTTGCCACCGAAATTGCCCAACAAGCTGGTTTTTCTACCGAAGGTTTGCCAACGGATTATTTTTCCCATAGAAATTACCCGACGGGCTATTTTTTCCACAGAAGGTGCCTAGCGATCGTGCCAACGGGCTATTTTTCACCGAAGTTGCCTAAGGGAATCCTTGTAAGTTTCTTTTCCTCCGCTTATTGATATGCTTAAACTCAGTGGGTAGTCCCGCCTAAGCCGGGGTCGCGATGGAATTGTGTCACGGCATGAACTCGCATTCAACCGTCGCCTTATGTGCGCGCACGACTCCTTCCAAGGGTCATTGCTCAACCACCGTCGGTCATGGCAATCGTCGCCAGGGACTTCGATTTTTAGGTCGGCCACGAGTGATCAATCTCACGGGAGGCCAGGTTCCGCCACCTCCTCTGTAAGACTTCGGGCGCAACTTGCGTTTAAAGACTCGATGGTTCACGGGATTCTGAAATTCACATCAAGTATCACATTTTGCTATGTTCTTCATCGATGTGAGAGCCGAGATATTCGTTGCTGAGAGTTGTTTCGATTCTTAATGAAGTGAGGCACCGCCTACCGTTTGCCTCCCGTTCCCAAGGCGATGATCGCAGGCTCGTTCGTTATCATGTTCCTTGGCGCTCCTTGCGCCATGGTTGGTTGGTTAAACCGCGCTGTTGCCAGCACGGGTGGGAGCTTCGGATGGATTTCTCACCTTGGGGCCCCCTCTTCTATCTGAGGGACAACTTGTTTGCGGCTCGTTCTGCTTCGCAGGATTCAACAATGATCCTTCCGCAGGTTCACCTACGGAAACCTTGTTACGACTTCTCCTTCCTCTAAATGATAAGGTTCAGTGG
>JAOQMP010000007.1:21168774-21176274 GCA_027563575.1 Erythroxylum pedicellare
ATTTTCATACATCCTAAGTATTTTCGATTATACTTCATATTGTTGTATGGTCTTTTCCGCAGTGTATTGTGAATACTTGGACTGTACGCGATCTAACAATGATATGATAATGTATAAAGTGATAATCATTCTCAATATATTTAGAATACTCATAAAAGACATCATTATGAACAATCAATATTGAAATGTGATTATCACAATAGAGGATAATAACTTATGAGTGTGTAACGTCTGTATCATAAAATAATCAATCTAACCAAAAAAGTTCAGAATAAGTATTAATAATGGCTTGATATTTAACCTCAATAATAGAGTAAGATATGGCTGTTTATTTTTTTTAATGAGCCAATATATTAATAAATTACCAAGAAAAAGAAAAAATTAGTGTTAATGGAACACCCACATACCCCCTAAGAGGATAAACAAACGTCACACAAAACAATATAAAAAAAAACAATCCAAAGCATTTCAAAATCTTCTTTAAAAGAAAAGTCAGGTAAACATATATGACATTTCATTCGATGTTATTTTATAAATAGAACATATCATAACATTGAACTTATCATATACATGCTTTTAAATCCAAATCCATCTTGTATTACAGTCATTACAAACCATTTACATCAAAATACAATTATGCCTCATACATTGGTTATAACTCAAAAGCAACTCAAATATACATATTCCAAAACAAAACACATCCTTCATTAGCCATTGTAGTTGTCTTTGTCCTAGTCTCAAATCTTCTTATCAGAACCGACACGGAGGCAAAACCATCGTGCTAAGTATTACAAAGGTCACCTTGGAGACTCGAACTTTCACCTGAAGTTGCTCGCTCACACCCTTTGCACGGCATTCTCACTTAGATCTATTAAAGAAAGACTCAGCCTTTCCCCACCCTCGAAGTGTTTACCTCACACACACTCGAAGAAACAACGCGGAAGCAACAAAGAATATAGGCAACAAGGAAACACACAGAGCTACAGTCAAAAGACCAACTTTATATTACTTTCCCTCAAAAAAATACAAAGAATGCTCTCTCAGATTTCTCACCATCTCTTTGAGAAAAGCAAAGCTCGAATAAGCTATATATAGGCATCCTAGCTTAGAGTCACAAATTCCCACTAAATCTGTACTATCTAAGATCACGTCTATCTCTATCAGATAAGATTACATTAACCAATTGGATGACACCCCCATCCAAATAAGACTTTAATTGATAAGATATAATCTAACAAGATAACATAAGATAGAGTTTATATTTATCTAGAACACTATCTAGAACACTAACATCCTTATCCGCGAAGATCTTCATTATCTTTAGATGTTGAGTTTCACTACATCTCTAACTCCTAATCATCGCCACATCATCCAAGATCTCCTCGCGATCTCTATCTGCTGATGATGCAATGTGATTTTGCCGAAGCCCCCTAACACACTGGCCTGATCCAATGCTTCCCACAAGAAGTCTGTTAGTCGTGGTCCATCCATCGGAGCATAGCCAAGTCCTTAGTTCGTTAGGTCCGATGCTCTACCAAAATCGCACCAAGTCTGATCCTACTCGCCCATGTTTTCCTTAGTGAAAGCTATCCATACATAAGTCCATCAATACACGTCCATGGATAAGTCCATTTTCCATGATCAAACATCCTCATGGTGTAGTCTCGTTGCTCCATGACTAAGTCACAAGTCACAATCCGAGTTAGTATAAAAACCTCGCCCACTTACCTACCTTCGTCCTACCTCACCGGAGTTAAGTGTTTGTGCGTCTCATCGTGCTCGCATGCGTTCGCGCATCCTCGAGAGTCTCATAAACCTTTGCGCCTTCTCACACTCTCTCAGGTCTTGCATGACTTAGATTCCCAACTCTGCGTAGCCTCGCATCCGAATCTCATGCCTCGTCGAAGATTTCTGCCAATGTGCACCTATGCATGCCCATGCATATCAAATCTCACCTACTCTCGAGGTCTTCGTCGATACTTCCCGCATCCCTCGCCTACTTCGTAAGCTCTTCGAGTTTTGCTTGCCACATGCCAAGCATTGGTCAAGGCTCACCAACACTCGCACAATGTCGTTGACTAAACTTAGGGCTCTAACAAACCACCCCCACTAGAAGAATTCGACGCCCTCATCGAAATAATCTGTGGGCACTCCTCCATAAGCGGTTCCCTCGAAGACTCCTTAGTCACCTTTTGAAGACGGTAGCAAGTCTTTATATCGGTTAGTATTGGTCCCACATACCATTTTCCCACTACATCAGGGTTGTCTTTTCTTCCACTTGGACTCGCCTCCTCAAGGCTCACCGCGCCCGTCGAAGACATGTTGAGAAGAGCTCTATCCGCTGAGCTTTCCACGTCACCTTGATCCTTCGTGATCTTGGTAACTATTTACTCCTTACCCGCCTTTTGTTTCAAGTTTCCTCGAGCATGGTTTGGCCCCTTTCCAAACGATCATAGCCAACAGATGTGCTACCGGTGTTGTAGTCTATTTCGTCCCACCAAGGAATCTACAACAATTAACAAAGAAGGATTTTTCACCATGCATAACCATCATACCTCCTAAACTTGGATACAACACCATCTTTGCTGCCTTAAGGAAATCGATCCCCAATAACAACTCAAAATCCTCAAGTGGTACGACCATGCAATTCATCCTGGCACTACAGCTCCCTATGTTCACTGGATGTTGTAAGCAGCTTCCATCACCGCTTATGCCTTCCCTGCCAGGGTCTTTACCTTTGTCGTGGTCTTGGACATCTTAAGCCCCAACTTGCGCACCATCCTTTCTGCCACCAAGGAATGTGATGCACCCGCATCCACCATCACGGTCACCTTTATCCTATTAACCTATATCTTCACATACATCAGTTCATCATAAGGATTAGGTTCTTTACTAACCGCATTCAATAACGCAATCGGATTTAGCACCGCCTCGTCCAAAGATTCTGCCTCTTCTTCGGCAATCAGGGCGTTTAGTTTCTCTTTCCTTGGACATTCTCTTACATAATGTGATCCACCGCACAGAAAACAAGCAACCTTGCCCTTTCTAGAGGACGTCTCCCCACTCTCGGATCCACCATTTTGCTTGCTCTTCCACTTGAAGTCTCCCTTCTTGGAATTCTTCTTTTTCCCCTCGATATTCTCCTGTTGAGCATGGCCTTTGCCCTTCGTAGAATTAGAGGAGTTTACCTTAGTTTCTTTCATCACCCGAAAGTCCACCAAGGCATCAGCGGCCGCGATTGCACTAACCACGTCCTTCACATTTTGCCTCCGCAACTCCATTTGCGCCCACGGTTGTAACCCGGACAAAAAGTTGAAGAGCTTGTCCTCGTCTGACATATTTTCAATATCAAGTAAGAGAGAACTAAAAGATTTTACATAATCCCTTACCGATCCATCCTGCGTTAGCTTCTTCAAGGCATCCCTCGCAAGCCAAGAAGTATTCATAGGAAGAAATTGATCCTTCAACTCCTTCTTCATGAGCTCCCATGTATCTACGGGAGTTCTACCCGCGCTGATCTTCGCAAAAGTCCTCGTCCTCCACCAGAGTTTGGCATCCCCATCTAAGTACATGGCTGTTACATTGACCTTATCAGCGTCAGATACACTAGAAGCCGCAAAGTACTGCTCCATATCCCACAAGAAGTTCTCCAATACCTTGACATCCTGCACGCGTTCGAACACCTTTGGTTCACGTACCTTCACAAAAGAAAGTCGCGATGTTGATCCTTCGCCTTGCTCTACATCAAGTGTCGCAATGACACACCTCAGTACAGTGATCTCAAACTGAGACTCCTCTTGTGCCTTCAACAAATCCACTATTTGTTGTTGCAACTGTTGGATCCTCGCCTCCAACATCTCGAAACGAGTACTGTGAGAAGTGACTTCTTCCTCCCCCTGAGGAATAGGTCCAAGGTGTGTCTCCACCCTAGACACTCGCTCTGTCAAGTTGCCTACTGCCATTCCAAACTTTGGCTCTGATACCAGTTGTTACAAAGGTCACCTTGGAGACTCGGACTTACACCCGAAGTTTGCTCGCTCACACCCTTTTGCACGACAATCTCATTTAGATCCGTTAAAGTAAGACTCAGCCTTTCCCCACCCTCGAAGTTTTTACCTCGCACACACTTGAAGAAACAACACAGAAGCAAAAAAGAATATAGGCAACAAGAAAATGCACAGAGATACGGTCAAAACGCACCAAGTCTGATCCTACTCGCC
Source organism: Erythroxylum pedicellare (assembly GCA_027563575.1). Taxonomy (NCBI): domain Eukaryota; kingdom Viridiplantae; phylum Streptophyta; class Magnoliopsida; order Malpighiales; family Erythroxylaceae; genus Erythroxylum; species Erythroxylum pedicellare. The sequence continues at coordinate 21,172,995 of JAOQMP010000007.1, forward strand.
TATGTTTACCTTAGTGAAAGCTATCTGCACATAATTCCATCAATGCACATCCATGGATAAGTCCATCTTCCATGATTAAGCTCCCTTATGGTGCAGTCTCGTCGCTCCATGACTAAGTCACAAGTCACAATCAGAGTTACTATAAAACCTGGCCCATTTACATACCTTCGTCCTACCTCGTCGAAGTTAAGTGTTTGTGCACCTCATCGTGCTTGCATGCCTTCGCACATCCTTGCGAGTCTCATACATCTTTGCGCATTCTCGCGCACTCTCAGGTCTCACAAGACTTAGTTTCCTAACTCCGCATGGCCTCGCATCCGAATCTCACATCTCGTCGAAGATTTCTGTTAATGAGCACCTACGCGTGCCCACGCATATCGAATCTCACGTACTCTAGAGATTTTTGTCGATACTTCCTGCATCTCTCGCCTAATTCTCAAGTTCCTTGGGTTTTGCTCGCCAACTCGCAAGACTTTTCCTTGTTCCTCGTCAACACGCCTTCCTCGTGCCAACTTACGTGCCAAGCATTGGATAAGGCTCGCCAACACTCGCACGATCTCGCAAACTAAACTTAGGGGTCTAATAGTAGGCCTTTATCTATCATCGAAATTTGAATGATGTGCTGCCGGCATGATGGTCGTGCAATCTGTCGACTTATCATGAATCATCATAGCAACGGGCAGAGCTCGCGTCTACCTTTTATCTAATAAATGCATCCCTTCCAGAAGTCGGGGTTTGTTGTATGTATTAGATCTAGAATTACTACGGTTATTTGAGTAGCAGGTACCATCAAACAAACTATAACTTATTTAATGATCCATTCGCAATTTCACAATCTGAAGTAGTTCATACTTACACATGCATGGCTTAATCTTTGAGACAAGCATATGACTACTGGCAGGATCAACCAGGTAGCATTCCTCAACGATGCCGCTTCCCCACACGATTTCCCTAGTAGGCGTCGAGAACGGATGTGGCCGTCGTTTGAGTCAAAAGACAAAGCTATGCTGTAGAGCTTAAGGAGGGTTTATCCGCCCACCAAGCTTACCATATCCAAGAACACTAACAGCCCGACCGTGGACCACAGCTCGCTCAATCGAGGCATGCCTAGCATACGAAGGTCGCTACATGGTCCTGCCCCGCATCCGCACATATGCAAGGTGAAAACAATTGTTGATAAAGATAGGTGAGGCACCGATAAAGCCCATTCATAGCATTAGATACCCACAAAGCTCACCCAAGCATTACGCTTTCGCACGTACCTTCAGCATTCCCAGATACATCACGGTTCAGTGATTGAATGCCTCGCCTATCCTTATCAACAAGCTGACCCTTCGGCACTCCCAAATACATCCTAGTGCACGGTGCGGGAGGATGACCCCCACGATCGGATCTGCCAAACAGCAACCATGTGTCGAAACCGACTCAACAAAAAGGATGCATCGTCGATGATTCCTTGCGCATGATGCTATCGGGTGATCACCGAGCACCATACAATACCTAGGTCACCAAAATGTCACCCCGCCTTCGAACCAGGTAAGCAACCGAACACCTCTCAGATCGTGGCCAAAATGCCCTTCGGTGCCCGATCAGTGGTGCGTCACACACGCCAAGACTCGCCCATGAACATCCAACGCATTAACACTGGCTGGAAAACCCACACTGATAAAGCCTATTTGTACCATTAGATACCCACAAAGTTCACCCAAGCATAACGCTTTCACACGTAGTCGTTGGCCACATACAGCACCAACGATGCCAATCATAACCTACGAGGCTATAATCGGCGATTTTTCGATGAGAAACGGACAATTCATGACCAACTTGGGCCTATTTTTGCTGAATTTTTCACCACCGAGTATGCCCACACATGGGCGTGACAAGTGCCCATAGCCCCAACCTATTTGCCCTACAGTGCTGATCATAGCCTACGAGGCTATATTTGGCGAGTTTTCGATGAGGGACCAACAATCTATGCCCTATTTGGGCTTGTTTCCATTTATTTTCTAGCTACCGATTGAGCCTGCACATGGCTGCAAAAAGTGCCCGCAGACCCGACCGTGCCGATCATAACCTCTAGGGGTAAGGCTATAACCAGGGAGTTTTCGATGAAAAACTCACTTTCCGTGACCGATTGGGGCTTATTTGTGACAATTTTTCCACTATCGAGTATACCCGCACATGGTCGCGGCAGCTGCCGTAAGCCTCAGCCTGGTCGCCCACAGGAGCAGACCCACGGTACCCCTAAAGAGCATTTAAGCAGTTTTGAGCTGTACCATAGGGTGACATTGGAATGTCTCAACCGGTACCCCCATCTAAATCAAAAAATACTTGAAATTTTGGTCTGAAATTTTATACACATGTTAACAATAATCCAATGCACCTTGGGTTAAAATTTCAGACAATTCTGACCAGTAAATTATTTTATATGATTTTTTTACTCCGTAAACTTTGAAAATTCATAAAAAAATCGAAAACAAGTCCAAATGACACCAAATTTTGGAGGAGGCCTCCAAACAATCTTCTAAGAATTATGGTGAGGTCATTGTTTACATTTGAAAATTTTCGCACGAAGAATTGGCATGTCAGGTTGGCCGAAAGTGTTGGCAGGATGATGGGTGATTGGGGAAGGGACCAATTGATACTTTTTAGTTGAAGCAATGGTGTGGGAGATCACAAAGGGAGACTTTGTGATGTTTCATGGGGTTTTTGGAGGATTTGCACATGTAGATTTGCTAAGCGCACGTGACATGGCAGAACGGGGGGAGATTTCCCTCGACGCTAGCCTCTCATGGTGCAGGGGGATGGGGCTAACTTGCGAGGAAGCAAGGCAATGGGGGAATTTTCTCGCCCATTACTAACCTCATTTTGTTGAACATGTTGGTTTTCACCCGAGGGGGCTAGCGTGAACTTGCGCTAGCACGCCAACGGGCTATTTTTTCCACCGAAGGTGCCTATCGACCATGCCACTGCGCTGTTTCAACCATCGAAGGTATCCAACGACCATGCCTGTGGGTTGTTTCGTCCACCGAAGGTGTGCCAACGGGCTTTTTCGGCCACCAAAGGTTCCCAACGACATTGCCAATGGGCTGTTTTTCCCACCGATGGTGTGCCAACGGGCTGTTTTTTCCTACCGAAGGCACTAGCGACTGTGCCAACGGGCTATTCTTTCCATCGAAGGTGCCCAGCAACCATGCCAACGGACTGTTTCAGCCACGAAAGGTGTACCAACAGGCTATTTTTCCCACCGAAGGTGTGCCAACGGGATATTTTTCCCACC
>JAOQMP010000007.1:21181274-21199449 GCA_027563575.1 Erythroxylum pedicellare
AGTGCCCAAGGGCACGCGCTATGTTCCACGATCACGGGGGTGATGTCTCCACGGGCGTATCAAAGGCTCGGGCTTGGGACGCCCCCGTAACTTGCATCAGTCCACACCCTAAGCTGATCGACGGACCGGCTCTCGCCGTTCCACATCCAATCGGGGTGCATCGTCGACCCCCATTCGCTTCCCTCCCAACAATTTCAAGCACTATTTGACTCTTTTTTAAAGTCCTTTTCATCTTTCCCTCGCGGTACTTGTTCGCTATTGGTCTCTTGCCCATATTTAGCCTTGGACGGAATTTACAACCCGATTTGGGCTGCATTCCCAAACAACCCGACTTGCAGACAGTGCCTCGTGGTACGACAGGGTTCGGGCACGATGGGGCTCTCACCTTGTCTAACACCCTCTTCCAGGGGACTTGAGCCCGGTCCGCTGCTGAGGACGCTTCTCCAGACTATAATTCGAACGTCAGGGGCATCCAATTCTCAAGATGGGCTCTTCCCAGTTCACTCGCCATTACTAAGGGAATCCTTGTAAGTTTCTTTTCCTCCGCTTATTGATATGCTTAAAATTAGCGGGTAGTCCTGTCTAAGCTGGGGTCGCGATTGAATTGTATTAGGGAGAAAACTCGCATTCAATTGTCGCCTGACGCATGCGCGCAACTCCTCCCGAGGGTCTTTGCTCAACCAACGTCGGTCGTGGCGATCGTCGTCAGGGACTTCGATTTTTAGGCCGGCCGCAAGTGGTTAGTCTCACAGGAGGACAGGTTTGGCCCCCTCCCCTGTCTCCCAAAGATCGGGCTGATGAGAGTGGGGCAACGTTGTGCGACACCCAGCTAGACATGCCTTCGGATGAAAGGCTTCGGGCGCAAATTGCTTTCAAAGGCTCGATGGTTCACAGGATTCTACAATTCACACCAAGTATCATATTTTGCTACGTTCTTCGTCAATGTCAGAGCCAAGATATTCGTTGTCGAGAGTTGTTTTGATTCGTAATGAAGCGAGGCACCACCTATTGTTTGCCTCCTGTTCCCGAGGCGACGATCACAGGCCCGTTGGTTATCATGTTCCTTGGCGCCCCTGTGCCATGGTTGGTTGGTTGAACCGCATCGTTGCCAGCGCGGGCGGGGGCTCCAGGCAGATTTCTCACCACGGGCCCCCCTTTTCTATCCGAGGGATAACTTATTCGTGGGTTTTTCTGCTTCACAGGATTCGACAATGATCCTTAACAGGTTCACCTACAGAAACCTTGTTACGACTTCTCCTTCCTCTAAATGATAAGGTTCAGTGGACTTCTCGCGACGTCACCGGTGTCGAACTGCCCATGTCACTACGATCCGAACACTTCACCGAACCGTTCAATCGGTAGGAGCGACGGGCGGTGTGTACAAAGGGCAGGGACGTAGTTAACGTGAGCTAATGACTCGTGCTTACTAGGAATTCCATATTGAAGACCAACAATTGCAATGATCTATCCCCATCACGATGAAACTTCAAAGATTACCCAGGCTTGTCGGCCAAGGCTATAAACTCATTGAATACATTAGTGTAGCACGCGTGTGGCCTAGAACATCCAAGGATGATTTTCATAATGCTTATACAGCAGCTTTAGCTTGTCCCATGAATGAGCACCTTCAAATGGAGGTCAACTCCAAGAGAAAATATGCTAAGTTCCTGCAAGATGCTGAGAGCCTTTTTTATCAACAAAAGGCGAAATGCACACATTTAATGGAAGCGAATCAGGATACCAAATATTTCCATGCAGTTTCTCATAAAAGATCCCGTCAAAATACTATCACTCATCTTATAAAGGAGGATGGGACTGCCACTTCCTACTTCCAAGAAGTTACGGATTCCTTGGTTCATTACTTTGATGATTTACTGAATACCTCCCCTCCAAGACAACCTGCGGATCTGCAGATTGTTCAAAATGGCGCAACTTTGGACAATGCTATGCAAACCAACCTACTTACTCATGTTACGGTTGATGAGATTAAACGGTCCATGTTTGATATTGGAAATGACAAATCTCCAGGTCCAGATGGGTTTACTTATGCTTTCTTTAAAAATCAATGGTCCCGAGTTGGGTCGGATGTTGAGGCTGCTATTCAGGAATTTTTTGAGAAGGGCAAATTACTTAAGCAGCTAAATCATACAATTCTTGCCCTCATACCTAAAACCAGCTCCGATCCAAAAGTTACTGATTTTCGCCCTATTGCTTGCCTCAATGTGGTTTATAAGGTGATTACTAAGATCCTATCAGAACGTATGGCAAGTGTAGTTGTTAAGTTGATTGACCCGGCCCAACTAACTTTTGCTCCCGGGCGTAATATGATGGATAACATTTTCCTTGCACAAGAGCTGGTTCGTGGATATAGTCGAAAACGTATATCTCCACGATGTATGATGAAAATTGATATTACCAAGGCCTATGATACAGTCTCTTAGGATTTCTTGGCTGAAATGATGTCAGGTTTTGGCTTCCCTGATAAATTTATACATTAGGTGATGGAGTGTGTCACTACTCCATCCTTCTCACTCATGATTAATGGTTCATTGAACGGGATGTTTAAAAGTAGACGTGGGCTCAGACAAGGGGATCCTATGTTGCCCACCCTTTTTCTCTTATGCTTGGAATATTTCTCTCGCCTTATGAAACACAAAACAGCAGTTGCCACCCTAAATGTAAGCAACTGGGTATTACCCATTTTGCTTTTGCTGACGATCTTATGTTATTTTCTTGCGGGGATATACCTTCAGTTTAAGTTTTATTAGATGGCTTGCGGGAACTTCGAGAGGCAGTGGGATTGCAAGTCCATCCTACTAAATCCCTTATTTATCTTGGAGGTGTGTGGGGGTGGGAGCGCACGGCCATTGTCCAACTTGTGGAGTTCCCCCTAGGAGACTTTCCGATCTACTATCTAAGGCTCCCATTGGCTCCCATGAAGGTCTCAGTGGCTCAATATTCTGTCCTTGAATCTGTTGAAAGTTATATACATATATGGAATGGTAAGAGCTTATCATATGCAGGGCGACTTGAATTAGTGAATTCAGTGCTTCAAGGTGTATTGTCCTTTTAGTTCTAAGCCTTCCCAGTTCCTGTGGTCATTATTGACAAGTTAATCTCCATGTCTCGGCTTTTCTTGTGGTGAGGCAAGCATTTTCGGGTTGCATGGGATAATATATGTACCCCTCATGAGGAGGGCGGGCTTGGCCTCAAGAATTACAAGATATGGAATGCGGATTTGTTAGCAAAAGTCTTATGGAATATCCATAAAGATGCTAATTCCTTGTAGGTACGATGGATTCATACTGTCTACTTAAGGGGGCATTCTATTTGGGATTTGCAACCCCATAGCTGTGACTCCCCCTTCGTAAAACGATTAGCTGCCATCCGGGATATGTTGCGTATTAAATTGGGTGGGCGTACAGCAGTGGTGGACGGTACGAAACGTCTTTATGTGAATGGAGTTATTTCAGCCCACAAAATCTATGAGATACTTAGATATCATCACCCTCACAAACCTTGGATGTCTTTTTTTTGGAAACAGTATGTTCCACCTAAGTACTCCTTCATTGCATGGCTCAGCTTGAGAAATCGCCTCCCAACAACTGATCATCTGCAGTTTTTGGAATTAGATCCATTGTGTGCATTATGTACAGTGGAAACCGAATCAGTGGACCATTTATTTTTCAAATGTTCCTATACTGTCCAAATTCGGAAAGGCATTAAAGAGTGGTTGGGTATGACACGTAACATGTCCTCACTGTTAAGAGCTATCAAGTGGCTTCGGCTAGATTATAAAGGGGCTCTTCTTCCTTGCAAAGCAGCTCGTTTAGGACTATTGTGTACTGTGTATACCATTTGGAAAATCAGAAATGAAAGAAGAATGGATAATACTGCGTATACCGTCCATGATGTAGTGAACAAGATCAAAACCAGTGTATATAAAATTGTCTACCGATTATACCCAGTGGAATTAATATGTTTTTGACTTTCAGGTGCACTTGGATTTGAAGGCCATGACATACTTTTGCCACCTAGCATGGAAATTGCTACAGATATGCAGGGCTTTTATGGAATTTGGTGACAATTTATTTTAACAGATTTGAATTCTCTCCGTTTCCTGCATATATGTAATCATTTCTTTTGGAGGATCTTACGTTCCATGTATTGCCATATTTTTTTGTTTGTAATTCTTTCGTGTTTTAGTTGTACTGGGGTCTTAGGTTTCCTTATACTCTTCATTGTTTTTTACATGTAACCTGGATTCAGCCTTGTGTAGCACATACGCAGCTTCTACCGAACTAGATTGGAGGAATTTGCTAGTTGTACATTTTGCATGGGTTGGGCTGGAACGTGTTGACAAGATGCCGTGAAGGGTGACCATTCGTAACAATTTGCATGATTGAACAAAGCCGAATAGTCACTTAGAATTTTTCTCTTGGATATCTTTTAGGCAGTACGTGTGCTCCACATTTTGGGAATTATTATGTTATTTCCTGTCTTTAGGCTGGCCACTTGTAAGTCTAGGCCCACTTTGAACACTAGTTTGGACTTGGATTGTTTTTGTGGCTTTCATGAATATCGGGGGATGCCCAATGACAGATGTAAATGCCACACTTTTGATACAATATACAATTTACCTTGTATAAAAAAAAAGAAAGAAAGAAACAGCTATTACGTGTGATAGCATCTGTCCATGCTAGACGTTGTGAGCTGATAAATTCTGTGATCCAAGGCTTACTCTCCTTCTGGTTTCAAGCCTTTCCTATCCCTGCTGTTATCATGGACAAGATCACTTCTCTTTGCCGACTCTTTTTGTGGGATGGTCAACATTTCAAAGTAGCGTGGGATAGCATCTGTCTACCTTGCGAAGAGGGTGGTTTGGGGATGAAACAATGTAAGGTTTGGAACTCCGCTTTACTCTAAAAAATTCTATGGAATATACTCGCAGAAACAAATTCCCTGTGGGTTCGCTGGATACATTACATTTATTTAAGGGGTGTTTCTATATGGGAATGGCAACCCCACCACCATGACTCCCCCCTCATCAAAAAATTGGCTTCTATCTGTGATACTCTGGTGAGCAAACTGGGCAGTGTCCCTGCGGTAGTAGAGGTACTCCAACGCAACTGTGTAAATGGGGTTTTGTCCTCCCACTAAATCTATGAAGTATTGTGTCTTAAACAGCCAAGTAAACCTTGGATGTCTTTTATTTGGAAGCGTTTATTCCACCTAAATACTCCATTATTGCTATCAGTTTGGATTGAGAAATAGACTGCCTACTAAATATAATCTCTTATTTTTTGAGCTGGATAGGACTTGCGTTTTGTGTGGGACTGAACCTGAATCAGTGGCTCATCTCTTCTTTAACTGCTCCTTTACTAAAGGGGTGTGGACATTGATTTATGGTTAGCTAGGCATTACCAGGGAGCTGTCTTCCCTTCTTCGTGCCATCAAATGGGTACGTCTAAAGTATAAAGGCGCTTTTCTCCGCTGCAAAGCTGTACGACTTAGACTTCTCTGTACCTTATATGTCCTCTAGAAGACATGAAATGTTGTCCAAATGGATGCTGCTATCTTTACACTTACATATTTGGTTGCTAAAATCAAGACTCTAGTATACAAGTTACTCTATAAATTGTATCCACCGGAGTTAATTACTTTCTGATCTTTATATGTATGTTGTTGTTGTTACTAATGACCTTGATATACTCTCTCCGAAGCTGCTGCTCTTTCAGCCAACCTGCTGGATGGGTGGTCCTCCATTCTCCAATGTGGCGCGAGTGTTTCTCTCCAACTGTAGATGTTATGTGCATAGGCCATGCACTCACTGGTGGCTCTCCATGCTGACTATCGGCTCTACCTGATTGTAACTGAAAGTTAACGCCTCCTTGCTTATAGGAGACGCCATTCCACTATGCAACACGCGCCCATTTTGCTCCTGGGCGACGTCGCCTGTGCTATGCTCCTGGGCAACGTCTTTTAAATGTTCTAGACTACGTCGTTTGACTACACAGCACGCGTCCCCTCCTTACCCCTTCATGAAGCCATTTGCTCTTTGCTCCCAGGAGATGTCGCTTGACTTAGCTGCATTCGCCTCTCTCTTCTGGGCAACGTCGTTGTATTATCCAACACGCAACCACTCCTCGCTCCTAGGCGACATCGTCTACTTCTTGCGCCTGGGCGACGTCGCTTGGCTCCATTACTTTTGTTTTTGTCCCTAATGTTTCTTCGGACATATTGGCCAATTGAGTGTAATTAACCTCATTTTGTGTGTATAGGGAATTTATGGTTTTTGTTCAGCTGTACCTATTGGGGTATGCCTCAAACTTTGATGTATATAACTTTTGGATAAATATAATTTACAATTTATCAAAAAAGAAAGAAAGAGCTATCAGTCTGTCAATCCTTACTATGTCCGGACCTGGTAAGTTTCCTCATGTTGAGTCAAAGTAAGCTGCAAGCTCCACTCCTGGTGGTGCCCTTCCATCAATTCCTTTAAGTTTCAACCTTGCGACCATACTCCCTCTAGAACCCAAAGACTTTGATTTCTCATAAGGTGCCGGCGGAGTCCTAAAAGCAACGTCCACCAATCCCTAGTCGGCATCGTTTATGGTTGAGACTAGGACGGTATCTGATCGTCTTCGAGCCCCTAACTTTTTTTCTTAATTAATGAAAACATCCTTGGCAAATGCTTTTGCAATTGTTCGTCTTTCATAAATCCAAGAATTTCACCACTGACTATGAAATATGAATGCCCACGACTGTCCTTATTAATCATTACTCCGATCCCAAAAGCCAACACAATAGGACCGAAATCCTATGACCACTCTAATTTCTTCAAAGTAACAGCATCGGAGGCACGACCTGTCCTGTTAAGGCCAGGAGCACATCAACGGTAGAAGGGACGAGTCGGCCGGTGCACACCCCGCGGCGGACCAGTCGACCCAACCCAAGGTCCAACTACGAGCTTTTTAACTGCAACAACTTAAATATACACTATTGGAGCTAGAATTACCGCGGCTGCTGGCACCAGACTTGCCCTCCAATGGATCCTCGGTAAGGGATTTAGATTGTACTCATTCCAATTACTAGACTCATTGAGCCCGGTATTGTTATTTATTGTCACTACATCCCTGTGTCAGGATTGGGTAATTTGCGCGCCTGTTGCCTTCCTTGGATGTGGTAGCCGTTTCTCAGGCTCCCTCTCCGGAATCGAACCCTAATTCTCTGTTACCCATCACCACCATGGTAGGCCTCTATCCTACCATCGAAAGTTGATAGGGTAGAAATTTGAATGATGCGTCGCTGACACGATTGATGTGCGATTCGTCGAGTTATCTTGAATCATCATAGCAATGGGTAGAGCCTGCATCGACCTTTTATCTAATAAATACATCCCTTCCAAAAGTCGGGGTTTGTTGCACATATTAGCTCTATAATTACTATAATTATCTGAGTAGCAGGTACCATCAAACGAACTATAACTGATTTAATGAGCCATTCACAGTTTCACAGTCTGAAATAGTTCATACTTACACATGCATGGCTTAATCTTTGAGACAATCATATGACTACTGGTAGGATCAACCAGGTAGCATTCCTCCGCGACACCGTTTCCCCACACGATCACCCCAGTAGGTGTCGAGAACAGGTTCGGTCGTTGTTCGGGTCAAAGGACAAAGTTATGCTGTCGGGCTTAAGGAGGGTTTCTCCGCCGGACAAGCTTACCGCATCCAAGAACACTAGCACCCCAACTGTGGACCACAACTCCCTCTACTGAGGCATGCCTAGCACACGAAGGTCACTACATAGTCCCACCCTACTCTCGCATAGATGCAAGGTGAAAAAAATTGTCCGGACAAAATAATTCCACCGATATAGTTACCCAACATAGGAAACCGACCGAATCCTAACTAGCTCAAGGCAAGCGAGCAATAAGCGGAAAGAAAGAAAACGGTTCGATGGATCCCGTCTCCTTGTGCAATCCGAACACCACTCATGTGCTTTACGTACACTAGGCAACAATCCCATTTAGCCCATCACGGCCCGACATGTGCAAGTGCATCAGTCAAGCACGAGAAGCAGCCAGACAAAACCATGCCCGCACAGTGGAGCTCGAGAATTTAATACCAAGGGAAAATCAATATTCCAACAATCCGAGTATCACCATTAACAATCCTGGTGCACAGCGCGGGGGGATGACACAATCGCACGTCAAAACTGACTCAACAAAGAGGATGCATCGTTGACGATTCCTTGTGCATGATGCTATCGGGCGATGCCCGAGCATGGGGTTCAGCTACCCAAAAATACCACAATCTGAGTAATCATCGAGCACCACACCATACCTAGGTCACCAAAATGCCACCCCGCCTTCGAACCAGCTAAGAAACCAAACACCTCTCCGATCGAGGCCAAAATGCCCATCGGTGCCCGACCAGCGGTGCATCACCCACGCCAAGACTCGCCCATGAACATCCAGCGCATTAAAACTAGCTTGAAAACCCATATCGATAAAACCCGTTCGTAGCATTAGATGCCCACAAAGCTCGCCCAAGCATAACGTTTTCGCACGTACCTTCAGCACTCCTAGATACGTCACGGTTCACTGATCGAATGCCTCACCTATCCTTATCAACAAGCCGACCCTTCGACACTCCCAGATACATCCTGGTGCATGGTACGAGGGGATGATACCCACGATCGGATCTGCCAAACAGCAACCACACGCCGAAACTGACTCAACAAAGAGGATGCATCGTCGACAATTCCTTGCACATGATGCTATCGGGCGATGCCCGAAAATGGGTTTCAGCCACCCGAAAATCCCACAATCCGAGTAATCATCGAGCACCACACCGTAGCTAGGTCACCAAGATGCCCCCCACCTTCGAACCAGCTAAGTAGCCGAACACCTCTCCGATCACGGCCAAAAAGCTCATCGGTGCCCGACCAACGATGCTTTACGCATGCCAAGACTCGCCCATGAACATCCAACACATCAAAACTGGCTTGAAAACCCACACCGATAAAGCCCATTCATAGCATTGGATACCCACAAAGCTTGCTCAAGCATAACGCTTTCAGATGTAGTCGTTGGCCGCATACAGCACCAACGGTGCCGATCATAGCCTACGAGGCTATAATCGGCGAGTTTTCAATGAGAAACGGACAATCCGTGGCTAATTGGGGCCTATTTTTACTGAATTTTCCACTATCGAGTATGCCCGCACATAGCCGTGACAAGTGCCCATGACCCCAGCCTAGTCACCCAACAGTGTCGATCATAGCCTACTTGGCTATATTTGGAGAGTTTTCGATGAGGGACCAACAGCCTAGTCACCCACCAGTGCCGATCATAGCCTACTTGGCTATATTCAGAGAGTTTTCGATGAGGGAGAAACAATCCGTGCCCCATTGCAGCTTGTTTCTGCTTATTTTCTATCTACCGATTTGAGCCTGCATATGGCCGCAGCAAGTGCCTGCGGCCCCGATCATGCCGATCATAGCCTTCGAGGGGGTAAGGCTATAACCAGGGAGTTTTCGAAGAAAAAACTCATTTTCTGTGACCGACTGAGGCTTAGTCCCAACGATTTTCCCACTACTGAGTATACCTGGACATGGCTGTGGCAGCTGCCGCAAGCCTCAGCTTGGTCGCCCATAGGAGCAGACCCACGCTACCCACCTAAAGAGCATTTAAGCAATTTTGAGCTATACCACAGGGTGACATTGGAATGTCTCAACTGGTAACCCCTCTCTAAATAAAAGAAATACTTGAAATTTTGATCTGAAATTTTATACACATGTTAACAATAATCCAATGCACCTTGGGTTAAAATTTCAGACGATTCAGACCAGTAAATTATTTTATATGATTTGTTTACTCCATAAACTTTGAAAATTCATTAAAAATCAAAAACAAGTCTAAATGACACCAAATTTTAAGGGAGGCCTCCAAAAAATCTTCTAAGAATTATGGTGAAGTTAGTTTTTACATTTGAAAATTTTCGCAAGAAGAATTTGCATAACAGTGGCATGTCGGGTTGGTTGAAAGTGTTGGTGGACTGATTGGGTGCTTGGAGAAGGGACCAATTGATACTTTTTAGTTGAAGCAATGGTGTGGGAGATGACAAAGGGAAACTTTGTGACATTTCATGGTGTTTTTGGAGGATTTGCCCGGGTAGATTTGCCAAGCGCACGTGACATTGTCGAATGGGGGGAGATTTCCCTTGACGCTAGCCTCTCATTGTGCGAGGGGATGGGGCTAACTTGCGAGGCAGCAAGGCAATGGGGGAAGTTTCTCACCCATTACTAACCTCATTTTGCCGAACATGCTGGTTTTCACCCGAGGGGGCTAGCATGAACTTGCGCTTGCACGCCAACGGGCTGTTTTTCCCATCGAAGGTGCCTAGCGACCGTGCCAGTGGGCTGTTTCGACCATCGAAGATGTCCAGGCACCGTGCCTGTAGGCTGTTTCGGCCACCAAAGGTGTGCCACGGGTTGTTTCGGCCACCAAAGGTGCACAGCGACATTGCCAACGGGCTGTTTTTCCCAACAATGGTGTGCCAACGAGCTATTTTTTCTACCGAAGCCACCAGTGACTGTGCCAACGGGCTGTTTTTTTCCATCGAAGGTGCCCAGCGACTATGCCAACGGGCTGTTTTGGACACCGAAGGTGTGCCAACAGGCTATTTTTGCCACCGAACGTGCCCAACAAACTGTTTTTCCCACCGAAGGTTCATAGCAACCGTGCTAACGTGTTATTTTTCCCATCGAAGGTGCCAAGCGACCGTGCCAACGAGCTGTTTTTCTCACGGAAGGTGCCCAACGGTCTGTTTTCCCACCGAAGGTGCATAGCGACCATGCCAACGGGCTATTTTTCCTACTGACGATGCCAAGTGACCGTTTCGACGGGTTGTTTTTCTCATCAAAGGTGCCCAACGGGCTGTTTTTCCCACCCAGCGACCGTGTTAACGAGCTATTTTTCCCAATGAACGTGCCAAGCGACCTTGCCCAATGTGCTGATTTGCTCACAAAAGGTCCCCAACGGGCTGTTTTTCCCACCAAAGGTGCCTAGAAACCATGCCAACGAGCTGTTTTTCCCATCAAAGGTGCCAAGCGATCGTGCCAACGGGCTGTTTTTCTCACCAAAGGTGCCCAACGTGCTGTTTTTCCCACCAAAGGTGCCTAGCAACCGTGCCAACGAGGTATTTTTCCCACCGAAGGTGTGCCAATGGGTTATTTTTCCCACCGAAAGTGCCCAACGGGCTGTTTTTTGACCATCCGTCGTGCTAAAAAAACTTTGAACGGTCATAACTTTTGATCCGGAGTTCCGATTGGGATGATTCTTTTTTTGATTCCATGTAACTTTTCAAGACGAGCGCAACGGCAAACAACCAACAGTGTTTTGGCCATCTTCGGCCCAAAAAACCACTTTTTTCATTAAAATTTCCTTAATTTTGGATCTAACAATAACTTTTCCTGTTTAAGTGATCACATTCTTGATAAATTAATTAAAACCTTTGCTAACGGGTTGTTTTTCCCACTGAAGGTGCCAAGCGATCATGCCAACGGGCTATTTTTCTCATCGAAGGTGCCCAACGGGCTGTTTTTCCCACTGAAAGTGCCTATCGACCGTGCCAACGGGCTATTTTCCCCACTGAAGGTGTGCCAACGGGTTGTTTTTCTCATCGAAAGTGCCCAACGGGCCGTTTTTTCCACCGAAAGTAATGGGTTGTTTTCCCACCGAAAGTGCCTAAAGGGCTGTTTTTTCGACCAAAGGTGCCTAGGGACCGCGCCAATGGCCTGTTTTGGCCACCAAAGGTGTGCCAACAGGCTATTTTCTTGACGAAATTTTCTAGCGACCATGCCAACGGGCTAATTTTTCCACCAAAGGTGCCTAGCAACTGTGCCAATGGGCTATTTTTTCTACAGAAGGTGCCAAGCGACCGTGCCAATGGGTTGTTTTTCCCACCGAAGGTGCCTAGGGATCGTGCCAATGGGCTATTTTTCCCATCGAATGTGCCCAGCAACCGTGCCAACAGGATGTTTCAACCATCGAAGGTGGGCCAACAGGCTGTTTTTCCCACCGAAGGTGCCTAGCGATTATGGCAACGGGTTATGTTTCCCACCGAAGGTGCCCTACGATTGTGGCAACAGGCTGTTTTTCTCACCGAAGGTGCCCAACGTGCTATTTTCCAACCGAAGGTGCCTGGAGACCCTGCCAACCAGCTTTTTTCTGACCAAAGGTGCCAAGTGACTGTGCTAACGTGCTGTTTTCCCAACGAAGGTGCCTAGCGATCGTGCTAACCGGCTATTTTTCCTACCGAAGGTGTGCCAACAAGCTGTTTTTCCCATCGAAAGTGCCCAACGGGCTGTTATTCCCACCAAAGGTGCCAACGGCCTATTTTGGCCACCAAAGGTGTGCCAACGGGCTATTTTTCTCACCAAAGGTGCCCAACAGGCTGTTTTTCCCACCGAAGCTGTCTAGCGACCATGTCAACGGCTTGTTTTGGCCACCAAAGGTGTGCCAACAGGCTATTTTTCCCAACCAAGGTTCCTAGTGATCGTCCCAATGGGCTAATTTTTCCACCGAAGATGCCAAATGACCGTGCCAACAGGTTATTTTTTCTACCAAAGGTGCCAAATGACCGTGCCAATGGGCTATTTTTTCCCACTAAAGGTGCCAAGTAACCGTGCCAACGGGTTGTTTTTTCAACCGAAGGTGCCTAGGGACTGTGCCAACGAGCTATTTTTCCCACCGAAGGTACCCAGTGACTGTGCCAGCGGGTTGTTTCAGCCACCGAAGGTGTGCCAATGGGCTGTTTTTCCCACCGAAGGTGCCTAGCAATTGTGGCAACGGGTTGTGTTTCCCACCAAAGGTACCCAGTGACCATGCCAACGGGCTATTTTGGCCACCAAAGGCGTGCCAACTAGCTATTTTTCCCCTAAAGTGCCCAACGGGCTATTTTCCCACCGAAGGTTCCTAGCGACATTGCCAACGGGTTAATTTTTCCACCAAAGGTGCCTAGTGACCGTACCAACGGGCTATTTTTCTCACCCAAGGTGCCTAGCGACCATGCCAATGGGCTATTTTTCCCACCGAAGGTGCCTAGAGACCGTGCCAACGAGCTATTTTTTCTACCGAAGGTGCCAAGGGATCGTGCCAACAAGCTATTTTTCCTACCGAAGGTGCCTAGGAACCGTGTCAACAGGTTATTTTTCCCACCGAAGGTGCCAAGTGACTGTGTCAACGGGCTAATTTTTCCACCGAAGGTGCCTAGTGATCGTGCCAACAGGCTGTTTTTCCCACCCAAGGTGCCCAATGGGCTGTTTTTCTCACCCAAGGTGCTTAGCGATCGTGCCAAAGGGCTATTTTTCCCACCGAAGGTGCCTAACGACCGTGCCAACGGGCTGTTTTGGCCATTGAAGGTGTGCCAACGGGCTGTTTTTCCCACTAAAATTGCCCAACGGGCTGCTTTTTCTACTGAAGGTTTGCCAAAGGGCTGTTTTTCCTATAGAAATTACCCAACGGGCTATTTTTTCCATCGAAGGTGCCTAGTGACTGTGCTAATGGGCTATTTTTCCCACCGAAGTTGCCTAAAGATCGTGTTGACGAGTTGTTATGCGTACGAAGGGTGTGCCAACTGGTTGTTTTTTCCAGCAAAGTTACCCAACGGGCTATTTTTCTCACCGAAGGTGCCTAGCGACCATGCCATCGGTGATGCTCTTAGATTTTTCACAAGTGTTTTTGAGAAAATTTTTCCACTTCACGTGCGACCACTTGGTTTGTTGGGTATCTCGAACCGTAAACTTATAACGGGTCCCACCACCCCCTCCGGCGTAGCCTCGTGGCTGAACCAAATATTGTTTTTTTTAAGTGTTTTATGTGTAAGGGAGTTTAGAAATGGGCAGGGGAGTTGAATGGAGGGACGAATCGGAGCAACAAGAGGCTAAATCTCGTTGGATCGTGGCAGCATAGCCACTTTGCCACTTACAATACCCCGTTGTGTATTTAAGTCGTCTGCAAAGGATTCTACCCGCGCTCGGTGGGAATTTCCATTCAATACAGCCCCACCGCTCATCCGCGAGGGTGGCCTAGCTAACGACACATGCCTTTGGGGGTCCAAAGGCCCCTACCGAGGGTCAACAATCGAGCGGTGGGCGTGCTCGTCGCTTCTAGCCCGAATTCTGACTTAGAGGCGCTCAGTCATAATCTAACACACGGTAGCTTCGCGCCACTGGCTTTTCAACCAAGCGCGATGACCAATTGTGCGAACCAACGGCTCCTCTCATAGTAGTTTGAATTACTATTGCGACGCTGTCATTAGTAGGGTAAAACTAACTTGTCTCACGACGGTCTAAACCCAACTCACATTCCCTATTGGTGGGTGAACAATCTAATACTTAGTGAATTATGCTTCATGATGATAGGAAGAGCCGACATTGAAGGATCAAAAAGCAAAGTCGCGATTGAATTGTATCAGGGCACGAACTCGTAGTCAACTATCACCTGACGTGCATGCATGACTCCTCCCGAGGGTCTTTGATCAACCACCATCGGTCGTAGCGATCGTTGCCAGGGACTTCAATTTTTAATTCGGCCGCAATCGGTTAGTCCCACAGGAGGCCAGCATCTGCCCCCTCCTCTATCTCCCAAGATTGGGCTTCTGAGAGGGGGGCAACGCTGTGTGACACCCATTTAAATGTGCCCTCGGCCAAAAGGCTTCAGGCACAACTTGCATTCAAAGACTCGATGGTTCACAGAATTCTGCAATTCACACCAAGTATTGCATTTCTCTACGTTCTTCATTGATGCGTGAGCTGAGATATCCATTGTTGAGAGTCATTTTGATTCGTAATGAAGCAAGTCACCGCCTATCATCCACCTTCCATTCTCAGGGCGACGATCGTAGGCCCGTTCGTTATCATGTTCCTTAGCTCTCCCTGCACCATAGTTAGTAGGTTGAACTGCACCGTTGCCAACGCGGGCGAGGGCTTCGAGCTGATTTCTCACCCCGGGGCCCCCTCTTCTATCCGAGGGATAACTTGTTCGTGGGTCGTTCTGCTTCGCAGGATCCAACAATGATCCTTCTGCAGGTTCACCTACGGAAACCTTGTTACGACTTCTCCTTCCTCTAAATGATAAGGTTCAGTGGACTTCTCGTGATGTAGGCGGTAGCTAACCACCCACATCGCTGCGATTCGAACACTTCACCAGACCATTCAATCGGTAAGAGCGATGGGCGATGTGTACAAAAGGTAGGGACAAAGTCAACGCGAGCTGATGACTCACGCTTACTAAGAATTCCTTATTGAAGACCAACAATTGCAATGATCTATCCTTATCACGATGAAATTTCAAAGATTACCCAGGCCTATCGGCCAAGGCTATAGACTCGTTGAGTACATCAGTGTAGCACGCGTGTGGCCCAGAACATCTAAGGGCATCACAGACCTGTTATTGCCTCAAACTTCCTTGGCTTGGAAGGCCATAGTCCCTCTAAGAAGCTGGCCACGGAGGGTCACCTCCTCATAGCTGGTTAGTAGGCTAAGGTCTCGTTCGTTAACGGAATTAAGAAGACAAATTGCTCCACCAACTAATAATGGCCATGCACCACCACCCATAGAATCAAGAAAGAGCTATCAGTAGAGCTATCAGTAGGCGTTTGAGAGTGTCTCTCTCTAGGTGATTCTTCCCCTAGACTTCGTCCACCTTCTGGCTCTTCTAAATCACATTCCTTCCTGGTGTTTTGCTTTTGGTGCTGCTGTGTAATTACCCTGCTCACAAGAGGGGTCCTTTCGGTTGTGTTTGATTTTTCAGCTGAAGCTTGAATCCCTTAGGTACTCTTCTACCGAGGGTCACCATTTTCTATCTGAATTTTAAATCCACTTTAGTGACATTGTGGGCGGTGCTCTTCTTGATTTGGGACTACACGATAGCTGCTGGTGCTCTTTGCTTCATATGGGAGGCATCTTTATCATTTTTTTGCTGGACCATTATTGTCGTGCCTTTGTGTAAAGCAACCCTAGCCTGAGCGTAGTTCCCATCTAGTGCTTTCTTGTGATTCTTCTTACCTACAATGGCCAGATGAAAGAAGGGTAGGGTTATTACTGAAGAAATCGTGCTTGTCCTCCAATCATCCAATGGACATTCCTCTGGTGGTGGTACTTCAACTATTGCTTCTCGAGCTGTTGACAAATCTTCTAGTAAGTTATCGCCTCCTTTGAGAAATAAGTTTGCTGGGCTATTGCAATCTGATGGCCTGAGGGATGATGTAGCATCCTCAGATGATACTGGTTCTGATACTGATGAGGGGAGTGAGATGAGTGAGGATTCTTCTACTTCCTCCAGTTCTGGTAATGCAGGCCCTTCCCCCGCACAATAGGTGCTTGATACATTACCGAAGCCTTCCACTATTGACACCCAGAAACCTTCATTCGCTAGCCTCTTTCGATCAAACCATGATCTAAAATGTGGCCTTCAGCTACAATATAAACCAATGGAGGAGGCGGTTGTAATGAAAGCTGACGACATTCGACCTATTGAAAAGGAATGGGGTTTTTGTTTAGTTGGTTTCTTCACAGGTCGTTTTCTAGGCATGAAGGTTGTGGACAATATGAAAAATCAGTGGGGTGTCCCATGTCGGGTGTTACCGCATGAACAAGGATGGCTTGTTTTTCATTTTGAAAATGAGCAGGACCACACATGTGTATTGATGGGAGGCCTTTATCTTGTCTTTGGGAAAACTTTGTTGCTAAAAACTTTGGTAAAGGGCTTCACCTTTGATATTTAAGAATTCATGGAGTTCCCTTTATGGGTGCAATTCCCCAATGTTCCACTCGATCTTTGGAATGAAAATGGGTTGTCTAAATTAGCTTCTAGAGTCGGTAAACCCATTTGTACTGATTAGGTCACCAGTGACAAATCTCGAATTGGCTATGCTCGAATTTTGATTGAGGTTGATGTTTCTCGCATTACAAAGTTGCCAGGTGATTTTACCTATATCCAACAGGTGGTATATAAGACTTTCCCCAATTATTGTTGCCTATGTAAACAATTTGGGCATCATCCTTTTGCTTGTGCAAATGCGGACAAGGAAGCTCATAAGCCCCCGCAGAAACATCTCCTTGTTAGAAGGAAAAAACCAGGGCTACCATCGAAAGGTGAACATAATAAAGGTCAATCTGGTTATAATGCGAAGTCAGTCCATTTTCCAGGCTCCATGGTCCACAATCCTACACGTTCTACTGGGCAAACTCCTGCACGCCCTGATGTTGATACTGCTGCCACGCATGCCACTAATCTGCATGCTACAAATACCAGGCAGGAGTCTAATGTGCTGAGTGGTGACCAAGTGACTTATCAGACTGTTAAACAGAAGGGTAAGGCCGTGGCTGTTGCTTCTAACCCTATGTCTTATAATCAGAAAAAGCGATTTCCTAATGGGGATAAACGTAGTGTGAGTGCTGTGCGAAATGAAGGAGGGGCGGGCCCCTCTTCATCGCGTAAATGACTTTTCTCTGTTGGAATGTCCGAGGCTTAAATTCTACCCCGCGACAAATTAAGGTTAGCCTACTAGTGAGGCAACACCGCTGTCGATTTATTTGTCTACTTGAAACGAAATTGGATGCAGGTGGGCTTGAGACTGTGCTCCGAAACAGATTTTCTGGCTGGGAATCATGGAACAATTTTCCTATTATGAATGTAACATCTTAGCCTAAGGGGATCAATTTATCCATATTCTTATTAAATGTCGCACCACACAATAGAATTTTCTGGTGACTTTTGTCTATGGGCTATACCGTGTTACCCAACGACGAGCTTTATAGGAGAAACTTCAAAGTTTTACAATTCCTCCCTCAGTTCCTTGGCTGATTACTGGTGACTTTAATTGTGTAAGTGCTTCCAATGAAAGATTGGGATGTCACCCCCAATCTGCTTACCTCCTTAAAGATCTCAATGAATTTAAGATTGCAAATGGGCTGGAAGATGCCCCATATCGTGGTGAATTTTATACATGGCACAAGACTAGTCGGTGGGCTAAACTTGAACGGGTACTTCTAAATCCCGCTTAGGGACAGCATAATTTGCCTTGCCTCGTTACTTTCCTACCTATGATGGTTGACTCTGACCATTGTCCGATTATCATTGACTTTAGCTCACGAGTTC
>JAOQMP010000007.1:21233297-21248008 GCA_027563575.1 Erythroxylum pedicellare
CAGTGTTGTCCAGTAACAACAACAAGAATATCACAGGGTCGAAGAATTTGAAGGTCAAGTATTTGACCATAAAGGAGTTGATTCAGAAGGGTGACATTGAAGTGGAGCACATCAAGACTGAGGAGATGTTAGCTGATCCTTTGACTAAAGGACTTCGCCCACTAGTGTTTGTTAGACATGTATCTAGCATAGGCGTGTTAAAGTCCTTAACAATAGTAGTTAGGGATTATTGTACTTGCTCCTTAAAAGTTAGTATTTTTTGATGTATTATGACATTATGATTATTTATTAATATAGATAATCATCTTTTTATCCTTAGTAATAACTGTTCTTGTGTATAGTCGTAATACATATGAAAGTCTTTAAATTTGTGTCGATCTTAAGCATTTTAAAGTTCATAAGGCATATATAAAGATTGACCTTGAACCTATGTCATGTTGACATATACAATTTAATATGGATATCCATAAATTTAATATGACATAAGGCGATATAAGTTTTAATCCTCTAAAGGTTCTCTAATACAGTATAGCACTTAGTTGGAGAACATAAATGTTTTTTTTTCTAATAGTGTTGAACATTCGATGAGAGAAAACAAGTTTTCTCTAATGTTGTTTGACATTCGGTGAGAGAAAAGAGGATTTTTTTTGTTGCAGTTTAGCACATATAGTTTAGCATAAAGTTGGAGAAATTGAGACCTACAAACGAAGATGATATATTTTAGATCATACAGGTATCATTATAGTTTGCCACACTCCATTTTTCTATTCGTGTTAGTGAGGTATTAGATATTCGTGATTATATTGAACCTGTGTCGCATAACAAATGTGTTTGATATTTTTCAATATCGAAAGCCTTGCAGGACAGAATGTTGGACTTTCATTACCTTTGAATCGACTGTTTTAATTTTTAAAATTTGGTACCAATATAGTAGCGTAACTTGACCGATTTTTAAACTTGAGTCATAACTGCAATTAATGGTTGTCTAAGGGGAAGAATGTAGGACTTTTTTGTCCTTTTCTATAAATTGGACAACAATTAATAATATTTTTGGGTTTTTAATGACTTATCAGTTAAGCTACGTAATTCGATCCTAACAAAGGTAATAAAATAACCCAATAAATTAACTAAATTAATAAGTCAAAGTCCGGGAGAAAAATAAATCCCAATTAATATAGATCGAACCCATATCGGGCTTGTGATGGGGAAGTCCGATATGGAAGCTATATATAAACGTTAGGGTATCCTTCAATTACTTATCTAATTCATAAACATACGGATCCTCTGACTCACTAGGAGTGCTTATATCTTAAAAAAACTAAAGAAAGGCGTTAACCGAGTGTCGGTGATCAACTTTCTCAAAAGGTCCGGGAAGATTAGAGCTCATTTTCGCATCGAAAACTGCTTCGAAACTCTGGATGAAACCGAAATCAAGTATTCTGCATTTCTTTCATTTTTACCCTTTCATAAACGATCCGAGACACATAATAAAGCCTATCCTATGTATTACAACTTTGAGTTACGCTTCCACCCCTCCACTAGGTAGTATTATCATGGTCGATGGAAATTCCTATCACCAGGTCAATTATTGTGTTTTCTTAACTAGAGTGGTTAGTGTTGTGTGAACTTTGATGTCAACACCCAAATTATTAACCATTGCCTTCTGCATACATATTTGGAATTCGAATTAAGCCATTAAAATTGAAAATTGTAATCCCTTTGTTTTCTTTTACCGAGGCTAATATCATATTTAGGATCTTTTAATATCATTTCAGTTCTGGCTAATATGTTTTGCACCGGAAAATCTAGGGTCTTGGAGACGATATCTAGTTTTGAATGTTTATCATTGTTGTTACTAAAAAGACACCAATACCCTCTCTTGATTACTCTAGAAGCTTGCTATATAATAATATCTATTATATAAACTTTCCCTAATATTCTATTCTGGAATAACATTATCTAGCATATTATAGAAAGTTTAAGTTAGTTGTTAACCGACTTGAAATATGTATAAAAGGAGCCAAGCTCCATAACGCGTGTGTGTGAGTGAGAAACAATTAAAAATGTGTGAAAATGTGTGAGTGAGTGTGTGTGCCGTGAAAGTGAGAGGTGTGAAGTGGAGAATTTGTTTCGAGTACTGTGAATGTAAAATATTACTATTAATATCATTATATTTTCAGTTTCTTTTTCCATCGAGTCCTCCACGTACTCCAACAAAAATCAACAAGTAGCATTAAAACTTGATTGGTCTACAACCGAACCATACTCTCAAGTCAAAAATCATTTTGTGAGGAGCCTTTACCAAAAATTGGCACTATAAAAATTCTATCAATCTACAATCAGACATAAATCAACAATTGCTCCATCACTTGCATAAGTTTACAAATCCTTGTGAGATTTGAAGGACTATAATGAGCTCGTTTTAGTTGGTTAGAAATTACGTTTATGTATTATGGAAAATCATGGTGCATGGATTTAACACATTCTCCTGTAAAATTATATCTGTTTCCTATAATTAATTCAAACATACATTTATGCCGTCATCTCCATATATTTTTTGCAACTTGATCATTTCCTTGGGTTTCTTGATTATTGTTTGTTGATTGCAGCCATCAGACTGACTCTTTAAGAATCTTTGATGGAATCTTCACTCAGTTAACAAGAAATTCATGGAAAGGAATAATCCAAAGCTGCCCGATTGCCGGTAGTGGATTTTACACAACGTTACGATATGAAAAGGGAGGAAACGAGGGTGCAATCATTTTTCCCACCCACTCAGTAAATATAATATACAAAACGAACAGGTTAGTTGTAATATGATTCTTGTGTTTTCAAACTATAATTATCTATATTAGGAATAGGGATCTGTTGACACCTTAGTCATCATGTGGCATATCATTTTCAGAGGAAAGCGAAAACATTTAGAATTTAGTTTCAGTTTGCTATGACTATTTTGTAGGCATGTTGGATTAAGTATTATAGTCTAATATGAAGGCGCTCTTCTCCTGTACATAGAAGATTTTCAGTTTACATTGATGCTCAAATAACCTCACTGGAAAACCACGTACGCCATATTGGTTACATAAAGAGAAACATAATCTCTCCATCTACAAATGAACTGGTTAACCGTTGAGTGTTTGAATAATTGTGTTGTGCCACGGGTCAGACAGGTGCTGCAACAGGTTGTCAAATGGTGCTTTTCCGGTCACATTATGTTGCACAATAAAGCCTAGGAATGCCAACATCGCCAATCTCCCTGCACACACAAATCAAAAAGTCAGTCCCACAATCCCACTCTACACAAATGGCTTCTACATTCAAAATTCACTCACTCCTACTGCTACATTACCGTTGGCGGTCTCCTTCTCCTTGGCCTCAACATTAGGTGCAAAGTTCAGCGGGTTGAAAATACCACCTGGGTAGCCAACTTCATTTGGAGGCAAGCTGTATTGCTTAAAGATGGGATCTTGGTTGACACTTCCTGGGTTCTTAATGTCCTGCCACCTTCTGATCTCCACATAGTGGAACAGAATGAACTCAATCACAAAAAGGGTTGCTGATGAAGCGAAGTACTCTTCCTTGCCAGCATCATACCATTTAGGAACGTTGATGATTCCAATCTTGGTGAAAACTTCTGGTAATATCATTCCTGCAACACCCAACATAGCCCATCTACCATTCACAAGCTCAGCCTGAACAAACCATTTCAAGTTCTCCGGGTCCTCTGCAAGACCTAGAGGGTCGAATCCATTGTCCCCTGGGAGACTGTTCCGTATGAAAAGAAAAGGGTTTCAAGTTAATGATTAAACCGAAGTTCGCACGTAACTGAACACAAGTTTTATATAGTAATCGTGGTCCTGTTCCCGTAATATAAATCTATAAACAGTCTTGTTCCTGTAATATAAATCTATAAATATCTGCAATATCCTGATCAAGTATATTTATATTGTCTCAACTAATACATGAGGATGTAACTTTCTATCTTTCTAATCACCAAACTAAATCTTGTTGGCTAAATCATATAAATTTCAATTCTAGTACATTAAATGCCGAACATGGATCGTGATATTAACATAGCCTTTAACATTTGAGTTTGAGTTAGGTTTCTTCACCTTCCATTGAGATAAGCTGGAGATGGCAAGCCTGGCAACCACTCGCCTTTCTTGGCCTCGACTTTGAAAGAAACAGGAGATGAGGTGGGCACTGGTTTGATGGATAACTCTCTGTTAAGTTTACTTGGAGACCCGTTAAGAAACCTCATCTTGGATGCACATGGCCGGAAAACGGCGGCGGACGCTTGTGTTGTGACTGTGGCCATGCTTGTCTTCACCTGAACTCCGGTACTGTCAATGGGGGTCTCTACGTCGTAGTAGCGATGGCGGCGGCAATAAAAGCTATTTTAGTGCATGGGTTTGTACTCTGATAGAAAATCTGTTAAAAGCTGACGGTCTGTTTTGCTCATGAGGATCCAGCGGTGCAGATGTAGCTGCGAGTATAGGATCGACCAATGGGAGGAATTTGGGGCTTATCGTTTTATCGATGTGCCCTATCCACATATCTATATCTTTCTTGCCCGTGGTCCGATAAAGATATTGTGGGACCCACTTTTTTAAACGGTTAGATGTTATTGCCACGAAGGATTTTCTTTAGCCAAACCACGTAGGATTTCCTTAAGCCAATAATGGTTTGCCAAGTGGCTTTGAAATTGTTAGCAATAGACACCCCAGAAAATTTGGCCCTTATTTGTAAGATTTGCTTTTTTAATTTTTCGCAGTTCATTTACTCGTATCCAATCAAATTTTGTTTTTTTTAGTTCGATCAAAAATTAAATTAAATTTTAATTTTAAAAAAAATATATTTTACAAGAATTTGGGATAAAACCAGGCCTTACAAATTACAATACCTGAATTCACATGCATATTTGAATCAATCGATGGGGCGTAACCTTTTCACGTGGGCTTGAGGTAATTATCTAACTCCGAGACTAGTAATAATGTTGACACAGTTACATATAGCCATCAACAGGTAATTAATAACGATTTATTATTGAATAAAAATAATTTTACTATTTTTCAGAATTATGATAATTTAATAATGATAGTCTTAAGGTTTTCTTAATTTTTTATTTTTAATTTACTAATTTTTTAAAAAGGTAAAATTTTAAAAACCATGGAGAAGAAATTTAAAATTTAAAGGTTAAATTGATAATTATATTTTCATAAAATTAACATATAATAAAAATTAAAAATTAATTAAATTTGAAAAAGATTGTACGTATCTATAAAAAAAGGTAAGAATTAATTAAAAAATTAAAAATTTATTTTAATTTATAAAAATAAATTAATTTACAAAATTGAATTCAATCCGCGGCCACATCAACATCCAGAGGTTGAACTACAAAGTCGACGGTGAGGTCCCTCAACATTGACATATTGGCCTTTCACCGGTAAAAAGGGCAAATTTTCTCATTTCTTAAAATGAAAATTTACCTTGATCTTAACTTTTATGTTAAAAAATAATAAAGATAACATATTTTTTTATGATTATCCACCTTTATAATATAAGTTGCTTTTATAGTAAATTGTTTTTGTTAACTAAAATATATATGTAGCTATACCGTATACGAATATATTAATAGAAATATGATAATATTGTCGCCTGCAACTAAATATAAAAAGAAATCAATTTCTTACAACGCAACTTAATGTAGAAGTAGAAAATAGGGATCGTTCCTATGAGGAATCTATTGATAAATATTACACAAGTCTAAAATTAAACCAAATTGGAGGTTTTGGATTAACGTATTTAAAGAAATTAAAAAATGACAGATACGAAAATATTTAGATCTGAAAAATTAGTAACGAACTTTGGTTTCGAGTCACCTACGTTATCAAACTAATAATGATCATTGACATAAAATTAAGTCCATTAACAAATACTCATTGGGTGATGTTCTTTCTTAAGATTAAATGAATAAAAACATGTATTCTAATCACTCTTATTAACTAATAACTTAGATACGATCTTAAGTTTGATTAATTAATAGCTTTAAGAACTAAGAGAATTAGTGAGCAAGATAATACACATACGATATGTATTTAATCTAGATAAGTATCTTTTCTAAAATTTCCAATCCCTAACGTAAAGATGATAATCTTAATTATCACTTTGGATTAGCAAAACTAAACGTCAAATTCTACTAATCTGGCTATAAATTAAATCAATCAATTCCTAATTTGCACCCTAGAGATTAATCAATTCAATCATAAAAAGCAATTCGGAAGACACTTAATATTCATCAATAGAATAAATTTTATTCAGAAAATCTTAAAAATACTAGATGATAAAAGTGGCTTCCTTCAACTAAGAAGAAGAATTTAGCTACTCATAATAGAGGTAAAACCCAACAGATGAGTAGCAGAACATATCATCTCCTTATCTAGTCTTTTTTAAAAAATACAAAAACTCTAACCGAAAAACTGAAAAATAGCAGCAGCAGCCAAGAAACGTAAAAGATGATTTATCTAGATGTCTCCCTCTTCCCTCTTATCGTTATCTTTATCATATACACTCCCCACATAATCAGGCAATAGATCCCCACCTAAAAGATAACAACTTGATTTGCTAAATAATAAAAATCCTAAGTGTATCGAATCTGTATTCAAATTAGATTCTGCAGATAAATTTTCCCTTTGCACGTGCTCACATTTACTCAAAAACTTTTGTACCAGCTAAGAATTCAAATTATCTTTGCTTTCTTTTCATCTTTTTGATTCAAATTCATCTCATACGTGTTGAAAACCATCTGAGAATTATTAGGAAACAAGTTTATTAATTTTAAATAAAAATTTGAACACATTAAAGAGATTTATAACCAAAGTTACCATAAAAATAACAACTTATCAAATTCCCCCACACAAATCTTTTGCTCGTCCTCGACAAACTATATTTACAATCAATTGGCCAATTAATCAACTTCCTTTATTCCAAGTTTCACAACAGTAAATAGTGTATACTTCAAGAGTCAAACAATTTGTAACCAATGAATATTCCAGAGTTAATCATTCAAGTAATATAAACAAAGTCAATTTAAAGCAATCATATTTCAAAAACTAGAACATAATTATAGCAAACTCTCACAGATTGGATTTCACTTAAATCACTTAAGTGGTTGTTGGTTCAGTATTTCACTCAAATTCTTCTAATGCAAATATTCTACCATATGCTTGCTTTTTCACTAACTTTTCACCACTTGAAATACAAACATGCACAAATCAAAAGGACTTTATTCAAGGTTATATTAGGCTATAGGTAAAGGTAAGGATTGATAAATGGAAAAGGGCAAAAATCATAAACATTAGCAAAGCACCTAACCACTTATGGAGACACATTTCAATCACAAAGAAGTCAACAATGTCATTCCGTAGAGATAGATTACTTCATAGCTTGTGTTCACTGTTGTATTGTTATTTTTCTTTTTTTAATTGATGTACTGATATTTAAAGATAGCAGTATAACGCACAATTCAAATCTAAATCTCTTCAATTTCCTTTCATCTTTTCCTTTTCCTTGTTTTCCATATCTCTCCAAATAAGTTTGACATCAATTGTGGTTAGAATGCCTGCTTACATTTATGATGGGGGAAGATATGAGAGGTTTTAGTTGTTTATTGTGAGTTTATCAAGAAAAAGAGTTCAACTCAAAAAGTTTAATAAAGGATATTGAATTAGGTTGGGTTTTAAGCTAAAAGGTTAAAACAAAGATGGCCTTTCTCATTTTTATGCAAGCATGTATAGATGTGGTCTCAAGTCGATTCCAAGCAAGCTCTAGAGAAAAATTCACCTTAGAAGATAATCACATCAAATAAATACAGATTGATATAGATGTTTCAATCTTTTAGGCCAA
This sequence comes from Erythroxylum pedicellare, assembly GCA_027563575.1. Lineage (NCBI taxonomy): Eukaryota > Viridiplantae > Streptophyta > Magnoliopsida > Malpighiales > Erythroxylaceae > Erythroxylum > Erythroxylum pedicellare. The sequence continues at coordinate 21,241,203 of JAOQMP010000007.1, forward strand.
AAAACTCATAGGTTAATGCAATTCACCACAATTATACACCATGTTTAATCATATGATTGCCAAAACTTGACGAAGTGATGTATTTCTTAACTAAGTGACATCTATTGTTCTAAAATAAATTTAACTAAAGTTATGTGCACTGATTAAGTAATTAAAAATGGAAGTCTAGAAAGGGTTGAAGTTGGCTAATTAATTGCAAATAAATCAATAAGCATTCAAAAATTTTCAGCAAAGATTCCTAACTATCGGTTATATGGAACATACCCCATCCCATACCTAATTCATACATTATCCCCAATGTAATGACATAAGATAAAAGAAGCAAAAATAGAAAAGAAGAGAGAAAATAAAGCTTCTGTATTAGTTGAATGTTGAAATCATAGGGTTGGTGGGTAAGGAGGTTGGAATCCTTGATCTGCCCAATATGCTATTAAATTATGCTCCATTTGGTGCATCTGATGTTCAAGACAAGCTAAACGAACATCCAAATTAGCTTGGGAAGGCTGGCTACTACTCAATGGATCTATGACAAGTCGACTTTTTGTGGTTTCATGTGGGTTGGAAGGGACAGTTGGGCATGGATTGGTGAAGGATATCCTTCCATGACTCATATCCACGATTCCCATCTTGCATAAGCATTCCATATCCAAAGATTCTATGGCACAAGCCACAATCATGTCAGGATTGTTAGGGTATAATAAATTCAAATTAACAGCCAATTGAGTGATGTAAGACCCTAATATTAATGGTTTGGATTTTTTGTTTAACACATATTGAAATTGCGTCAAAAACCAAAAACCCAAATTAACAGGAATTTGTCTATCCATACACCAAAAAAAAAAAATCATCCTTAGAAAGTGTACCTGTAGAATCATGACACCCTAAAAAATTATACGCTAAGAGTCGATGTATGATTTTGAAAATAGGGATTTTTTAAATACGAACTCTTAGATGCACTAGCATTATATGGATGAAGGTCGACGAACCATTGAGTCCACAATTCAGATGCATGAAAATCAGTATGATAGTCACAGTGGGAACTTACATATGGTTCTTTTTTAACATCATCAGCTAATATAAAACCCACGACCATATTAAATTCATCAATAAATAAAGCAAATTCCTTACTAATAAGTCTAAATTTCACAATTCCTTCAGTAAACATGTCAAATTCTTCATGAGAATTAAATTGAAACGTGCTATAAAATTCTCTTGTTAATTGAACATATACGTAGTCAATTTTAATAAACACATTCCAACAATTTTGTACAACCAGTTGCTGAAATTTGGTAAGAACATACTTACATGGATAGATTTTTCGTTAGCTTAGTTGCTGAAATCTTTGGTTTTCCTCTGGTAGTTGAAAAGAAGTGAAAGCTCCACTTCTTGAATTTCATTGGCTTCAGTTCTTGACTTGCTTACCTTTCCGAGTGTGATTCCTCACTGAAGGGCCTGGTGTTGGTTTTGACATTAGAGGGATTGATGGAGTTGGTGCTGCAGTTATGGATAACATTGTTATAGTGCTCAATGGAGGTTGGACGTCTATAAATGATGTGATTGGCAAACTTAACTTGCGTGAATCACTCTTCTTTCGTGCCATGATTCCAATTTTTATGAATTTACAATCATGAAACTTGAAAATGGGAACACAAAACCAACAAAAATTGTGATTGGGAAATGGGTGGTTTATGGTGAAGAAGAGGGTAGAAGGTTGGATTTTGTATTGGAATGGTATGGGTGTTCACAAATTCAGCAATGGTTATGTAAAATATGAAGTGAATGAAAGTGGAAGGAAGAGATAAATGAAAAAGGAAAGTAAAAAGTTGATGGGCCGTACAATGGTAGTGGGTGGGGGAAAGGAAAATTTTTCTTTTTAAAAATAAAATAAAATTGAAGATATTAACAAATGAAAATACTAAAAGAAGAAGAATGAAATTCACAACTAAAACAAAACAGACTTAACAAATTCAAAAAAATGAAAAATACTAAAAATAAAATTGAACCTAAATTTTTTTTGGGCTGCCCCAATTGCGCTTCCTTTAAGTCATTAAATGAACATGTTTGATGACTTACCTTAATAAAGATAGGTTGGGGATACCAGCTCTATCTCTTCAACATTCTCGACTGGAGAGTTCTTATAGCATGGTTTCAGACGGTGTCCATTAACCTTAAACACCTTGGAAATATCTAAACTTTGAATTTCTATCGCAGCATATGGAAATACGTTAGTAACAGTAAATGGTCCGAGCCAATGAGATCGTAATTTTCTCAAAAATAACTTAAGCTTTGAATGATAAAGAAGAACTTTTTGTCCTACTGAAAATTTCTTCCTAAAAATCATCTTATCATGAAAAGCTTTAGTTTTTTCCTTATAAAATTTTGCATTTTAATAAGCTTCATTATTGATCTTTTCTAACTCTTGCAATTACAACTTCCTATTATTACTAGCCTCTACCAAATCCTTATTTAACTACTTCACAGCCCAGTAGGCTCTATATTCTATTTCCATAGGCAAATGACAAGGTTTACTGAAAACTAGCCTGCATGACGACATGCCTATTGGAGTTTTGTAAGCAGTCTGATACACCCACAAGGCATCATCTAATCGTAAGCTCTAATCATTTTTGTTCGGATTCACCATTTTTCCCATTATGGACTTAAGCTCCCTATTGGACACCTTAACTTGTCCATTTTTCTGCGGGTGAAATGTTGTAGAAACTTGGTGTGTGACACCACATTTCTTCATCAAAGCCTCAAAAATCATGTTACAAAAATGGGTCCCTTAATCGCTAATGATAGCTCGAGGTACTTCGAATCTGACAAAAATGTTAGATTTGACAAAATCTATAACAGTTTTAGCATCGTCAGACAAAGTAGTCTCGGTTTCAACCCATTTCGAAACATAATCCACAGCAAGCAAAATATAATTCTTACTAAAGGAAGAGGGAAAAGGACCTATAAAGTCTATTTCCCAGACATAAAAAATCTCACATACCAAAATGTTAGTAAGTGGCATTTGATCTCTCGATCCCAAGCTACCTGTTCTTTAACAACAATCATAAGACTTGGAAAACATGTAAGAATCATAAAATAGCTTAGGCCAAAATAGTCCACATTCAAAAACTTTACGACCTGTTCTTTTGGAGCCAAAGTGTCCCCCACACACAGAAGAATGACAAAAAATTAATATGGTAGGAATTTCATCATTTACAACACACCTTCTAATAATCTTATCAACATAAAATTTCCAAAGATGAGGTTCATCTCATATGTAATATTTAGCCTCTTGTTTATTTTTATCTTTTTTAGCTCTAGATAAATCACTAGATAAGGACTTAGTTACCAAGAAATTTACTATGTCAGCATACCATGGAATTACCTGTTGAATTGTGAAGAGACTTTTATCTAGAAATTCGTCTTGGAGGACATTAGGTGCATTAGTTGGAGTGATCCTAGTGAGATGATCGGCTACTAAATTTTTAGCCCCCTTCTTGTCGTGTATTTCTAACTCAAATTCTTGTAGGAGTAAGATCCATCGAATCAATCTTGGCTTTACTTCTTAGTCACCAAATAATTCAGAGCTACATGGTCTAAATAAATGATCACCTATGTACCCCATAAGTAAGACTGAAAATTTTCCAACCCAAAAATTATAGCCAAAAATTCTTTCTGCATCGTGCAATAATTCTTCTGAGCATCAGTAAGTGTCATGGAAGCATAGTAAATGACATTAGGTACTTTGTTCACCTTTTTCTCCAAAACTACTGCAGATGCATAATCTGAGGCATCGCACATTAGTTCGAAGGGAATGTCCCATTTCGGTGGCTGAATAATTGGGGCTGTTGTGAGTCATTCCTTTAGCTCATCAAATGCAATCTTGCATGGCTCATCAAAATCAAATTTCACGTCTTTTGGAGTAGTCTACACATAGGTTATGAAATCTTAAAAAATTCTTTGATAAATCGCCAATAGAATCCTACATGACCAAAAAGGGAGTGAACTTCCTGTACAGTCATGGGGTAAGGTAAAGATCTAATAACATCTCAAGTTTGTTGTTGGGTAGTAATGATTCTATAATTGTTTGCCACTGTAATCTCCCATATCCAAAATTGTTTCAAGCTCATCTCTTCCATTTAATGATGAATTTTCCTGAACTCAAGTGTCAATAAAGTCCACAGAGACAACAGGTTATTCATCGTCCAAAAATTTTATGACATTGTATATATTGAATTTAATTAATTCACCATCAATGATCTATCATGAACATCAAATTTTGTTTTAGTGGTTTTCAAAAATGGCTTCCAAATAAAATTGGGGTTGAAGAAGATACATCATCACTCCCTATCTGCAAAATATAAAAATCAGCTAGAAAAAGCATTTCACCCACTTGAACTAAGATATCCACCAACACGCCCTTTGGATAAGCATTTGAACGATCCCCTAATTAAATCACTACACTAGTTTCTTTGAGACGCCTCATGTTTAAAGATTTGTAAACATCATAAGGCATGATATTTATTGATGCGCCCAAATCTAACATAGCTTTTTCAATTCCCAAATCACCAATTTTATAAGGGATAGTGAACATACCTGGGTCTTGACACTCAGGTGGTAGCTTTCTCTTCTATAATATGGCCGAAACATTCTCCTCCAATTGCACTTTCTAACCAAATTTCAATTTTTGTTTGGAAGCGCAGAGTTCCTTAATAAATTTAGCATAACGGCGGATTTGTTTAATGGAATCAAGTAAACGAATATTTACCTGCACTTTGCTGAAAGTCTCCCACATCTCTTCCTCTTCCTCCTCTTTCTTTCCTTTGATGATTCGACTAGGAAAAGGGGGTTGCATAACAAAATTATGCAAACCTATCTACATGTTCTTTGACTGATCACATGCTTCCTTTGTTGCTTCTTCTTCGACTTCCCTTTTGGAGATTTTTGGAGATGGTTCCTTCAATTCCTTACCAATCTGTAGCATCATAGCTTTGGCACTTTGTTGGGATTAATTTCTGGTTGAGCTAGAAATTTTCTAGAACCTTGTGCCTCTAATTGCCTAATGGTTGTTTCCATTCGACTAAATTGATTTTTAAGATTTTGAGTACTAGCTTGAGTATCTCGCTAAAATGTCATGGTGTTAGTGGCTAAAGATTTAACTATATCTTCCAAAGAAGACTTACCTTCGGAATTAGATGTCATTTGTTGATGTTGTCTAGGTACATATGGTTTCTTAAATTGTTGGAAATTTGCAGTAGCTTGTTGTCCTTAAGAGTTCTCATAATGCAAATTTGGATGATCGTGCCAACCTGGATTGTAAATGTTGGAGAATGGGTCATATTTTCTTTGATTTTATCCAGCAACTCCCGCGACATTGACTTCTTCTACACTTTCTTCCTGCAAAATCAGACACGCATCAGTGGAGTGTCCCAACATCAAACATATTCCACTTACCTTTGCTTCTTCTTTCTTTGTAACTACAAGTTGCTGCACCAAAGATGTAAGATCATCTAATCTTTTCTCCAATGTTGTTACATTCACCTCATTTATATGTTTTGAAATATAGCTAGAATATATCCCGAATTATTGTGTATTGGAAGCTATATTCGCAATCAAATCTCTTGTGATTGTTGGTGTTTTATCAACTAAAGCTCCACCACTTGCAGCATCGATTATACTCCTATTCGTAAGCAAAAGACCTTCATAGAAGTATTGAATCAATAAGTAATCATTTATTTGATGATGGGGACAGCTAGCACAAAGCTTCTTGAATCTTTCCCAATATTCGTATAGAGTCTCCCCCATGTGTTGTCGAATGTCACAAATTTCTTTTCTAATTTTGGCAACTCTTGATGCTAGAAAATATTTTTCAAAGAAGAGTCTCTTCATTTCAGCCCATGTTTGCACATTTTTACCAATAGAGCAGTATAACCGATCTTGAGCATCTTCTTTAACAGAAAATGGGAAGGCTCTTAGTTTGATTTGCTCCTTAGTCACATTTGTTGGCTTCATACCCATACAAACTACATAAAATTCCTTCAAATGCTTGTAAAGATCCTCTCCCAGTAGACCTTAGAAAGTTAGTAATAAATGAATCAGCCCGAACTTCAGTTCAAAGGTGTTGTTGTCCCCTAAATTTGGAAAACTGATACAATGGGGTTGCTGAGCATTCGTAGGGGCAACTACCATTCTTTCCGTCTTCTGCACTTGTTGTCTCTATTTTGTTTGTTTCCATAACCTCTTGGCTATCTTTTCTATCTCTAAATCGAATAGTAATTAAGTTGTCTTGTCTACTCATGTAACAAACATATACCATTAATAATTCCCCGGAAATGATGCCAAAATTTAGTAATGTTGTCACCTACAACCAAACATAAAAAGAAATCAACTTCCTAAAACACAACTTAATGTAGTAGTGGAAAGTAGGGATCGTTCCCACGAGGAATCTATTGGTAAATATTACATGAGTTGAAAACTAAACCAAATTGGGGGGTTGAATTAATATGATTTAAAGAAATTAAGAAATGACAAAAATTTGAAGTTAACGAAAATATTCAGATCTGGAAAATTAATAACGAACCTTAGTTTCGAGTCACCTATGTTATCAAAATAATAATGATCATTGATATAAAATTAAGTCCATTAATAAATACTCATTAGATGATGTTCTCTCTTAAAATTAAATAAATAGAAACATGTATTCTAATCACTCTTATTAAACAATAACTTAGATACGATCTTAAGTTTGATTAATTAATAGCTTTAAGAACCAAGAGAGCCAGTGAGTAAGACAATATACATATGATATGTAT
>JAOQMP010000007.1:21249664-21262363 GCA_027563575.1 Erythroxylum pedicellare
ACTGTTACTTCCTCTTTGACTGCTTCTTCTTGTTGGATCGAAAACAAAAGCATACTAGATTTGGTTAAACGGTATAATATAAAAGGGGTATTAGTGCTATTGCCTTAATCTTAATAAATATCTTGTTTTAGTTTATGTTACAGTTTTAAAATACATTATGTCCTTTCCTACTTCAATTTTTTATAAGAAGGATGATGATCTATTAGAGAACATATATTAGGCTACTATTTTACCTCTACATATGATACTTATAAAAAAACTATAGCCTATTCTCTTAGTCTATTCTAAAAGAAAATATTATTCTAATTCAATTTCATTATATGTCTCTTCATTGATATTAGATCCAACATTCAATAATCCTAATTTCTCAATTTTCTTCGAAAAGATATATGTCAATGCACTTATCCTATTTCCTATTTTGTTTCTTATGATCACCTGTCTTCTATTTCTTATTCTTTGGTTACATCACTTAACTTTGTGACTCTCATAAAAACTATTCATGAAGCCTTATCCCATCTTAGTTAGCGTGATGCTATAACAGAGGAAAAAAATGCTTTAGATGTTAATGGTACATGGGATTCAATGAACTTACCTATAGGAAAGAAGGCATTTAGATAAAAATGGGTGTTTGTAGTCAAAGTCAAATTTGATGGATCTATCGCTCGACTTAAAGTACGAATTGTAAAAAAGGGTTACGCTCAGACTTATGATGTAAATTATTCTTATACTTTCTCTCATGGTCAACTATTCATTTATTTATTTATTTGGTAAATACTAATGATTGACCCTTACTTCAGTTAGACATTAAAAAAGACTTTCTTATATGATGACCTTCAAAAGGAACTCTATATAGAGCAACCATTTGGTTTTATAGTTTAAGGAGAGTATATAAAAGATTTTCATCTTCAAAAGTTGTTATATAATTTAACATAACTTTCGTGCTTGATTTAGAAATCTAGTCAAGAAGTGGAAATGTTTAATATAAATAAAAGTCAATCTGATCACTCGATTTTCTATAAATAGTCCACATTAGGTAACATTTTTCTTAAAATGTATGTAGATGATGTCATCATTACTGAAAGTGATACTATGGACATTTTATCTTTGAAGTTTGTCATTCACAATTAATTTTACACGAAAGATTTAAGGTTTTTAAAGTATTTTTTTTAGAGCATAGGTGACAATAAGAAAGAAAGACATTTTGTTGTCTTAGAGAAAAAATGTACTTGATATATTAATTAAGATTGAAGTTGGGGACTAAGCCATGTAAGTCTCTAATGCTCCCAAATTTACAACATTCTAAAGATGGAGACTTGTTTGAAAACCCTAAGTAAAATAGGAGATTGGTTAAAAATTGAACTATTTTACGTTAACTTGTCTTGACTTATGTATTCTAAATAAGTAAATGTATGTCTTCTCCAGCCATTCATCATTAACAAATTTTATTGTACTTAAACAAAGCTCTTAGATAAGGGATAATGTATGAAAGTCATGGATATATTCATATCGATTGTTTCTTAGATGTTAGTTGGGTAAACTTTAAGATTGACTGAAAATTTACTATTGGTTATTGTGTCTTTATTGACGAAAATCTGGTCTCATAAAAAAGTAAGAATGTCCAAATCCATTGCAGAATTTGAATATAAAGTTATACAACAATCAACATATGAGAATGTGAATACATCAAATCTTAATAGAAATAGGTCTTAAAGCCTCTTTATCATCAAAGTTGTAGTGTAATAGTCAAGATGATCTACTTATTGTTTTTAATCACCTATTTCATGAATGAGCTAAATATGTTGAGATTGATAGCCACTTCATTTACGAAAAAATGCAACAAAACTTGATATCTACAAGATAAATCAAAACTGGAAAACAATCTACAGATATTTTATAAAAATTCTAAATAAAACTAAGGCATCGTAACAAGTTGGGTGTTATTAATATCTATTCTCCAATTTGTGAGAGAATGTTACAGATTTTATAGATAAATTTGTATAATTGATAAAATATTTAAATGCTTAATGATCTTATTACTTAATCAGATATTGAATAGTTATTCTTTGTACGAATATGTATATCAATTATAGAAATATATTTTCTTTTTAATTTACAACAATATAGAAAATAATTTAAATAATATATTAATCAGAAGGACTATTAAAATGATTCCAACTTACAACTACAATGATATGTTTGAAAAGTTATAACATATTCATACTCGACATTTGAATTTTAGAACTTTGGATCGCTATAAAATAAAATAGTTTTGAAAATAATATCATACTGCTCTAGTTAACGATTTTTTTTTGACATGATTGGGTTGAATCGGATGTTTGCAAAAACCAATGAAGTTTTCTATAGGATGTTTGCAAAACCAATGAAGTTTTCTATTTCTTGTACCAGAGCAGGTGGACGAATCTGTGGGTCTGTTCTTTTTCTCAAAAGAGGACAGATATCTTATCAACAATTTTCAACTTTCCCATTTTAGAAATTCAGAAAAAACTGTGGGCGGTGCACCACTTTGTTTATTCCATCGTGAGAGGTTAGCTTGGGGTGGAAGGTATTCTTACCGTCTAACGTAAATACATACTATTTTCTTTTTTCTTTTTTCTTTTTTCTTTATTATTTTTACACACGAGATGTTTTAAGAGGATCCTAATTATGATAAAACACTTTTAAGTCATCCATAGTCAAACTAATCTTTGCTCAAATCAGGTAAGTTCCTTGTAGGAGGCAAAGCTCTGGCTCTAAGTTTTAAACAGCTGAATACATGAGGGAGGTTTCAAACCTGCGATCAGGAGAGCCTCATACTATTTTCTTCTACATTATTAATGTAACTTTTAAAATGGATCAAGTTGTGTTTAGCTTGACTAAGTTTACAATCCAAACTCAGATTAAAAGTTAATATGGTCTGTCTCACCTCGAAGTTCATGTCCAACTCTATAAGCTCAAACCATTGGAAAAATACTAAATATTAAGTTTTCTAATTAAAAATTATTCTTCTTTAAATTACAACTCAAGTCTTTTTATTAAAAAAAGAACTTCAAATTCTAAATTATTTTATTTAAGGTGCATATAACTTATCACTACATCAGGTAATTATAATTTTACATACATTTCAACGTAGGCATGAAATTAGAATTTGAAATAAAAACTATTTTCAGTAGGTTATATGATTATGAACTAGGCTGAAATACATTAACGTTTATTCATCTTATAAAAAATTCCTATTCATCAAGACTGCTAAAATATTCAATATCTACATATGGCACATCTAAAAAGTTAGTTGTGAAAAATGAACTCATTGACGTGACAAAGTATTGGCATATTATCTTCCAAAGTTTTGAGGCTTGTGAGTCCTTCCCAGTATGGATAGTAGATGTGCTTCCTTCTTCTTTCTAGAGATTTTGCAACTGATTGCACTTTCAGTACGCCATTCTCTGCTTCTGGTCCACCATCACACTCCGTTTGCCTCCAAATTTCTCAATCTTCACCATTCTCGGGCATTTAAGAACTGCCAATGCTGGTGAATTGACCGAAAATTATTATATGTGATGAATATCATAATTTTTTATTGGAAAAAAAGTGATATAATATTATTCTTTACGGTGAAAACCATCACCAATCACAAATTAATCATGTCAAATCATCAAGAATACTTAGATCTATAGTGGAAGCATACCTGGATTCCTGAGAATAATGTGATTTTTGAATCTTACGGTTATCCGTCTTCCAAGTCAAGATGTATGTCTGTTGTCTCTCAAGAACCGTCTCTTCTTTGACTAATGGGATATCAAAAAAGACAATTGTTCATATGACTTGGGGATCATAACCCTAATTTCTTATATAATTAGTCTTATTTCTATTTTATGATGACTATTTTAGCCCATCATAAAATAGAAATTAAACTATTGGGTCTCTACACATTAAAGTCCATACTTTATTAAATGTCAAATAGCCCAAAGCCTTCAACCATAATAGATCACTTTAATCGAGCTTAACTTTATGATAGCTCATAATATACAATTAATTCATATATATATATATATATATACCCACACGTTGAATTAAATCCTACAATCTCCCACTTGGGTCATATATATATAATTCCTTTAATTGTATATCATGTCAATAACCTTATAAACTCAAAATTTGTATCACTACCAAATACATCTTTAATCAATCTCGTTCATCAATTATAATAACATAGGATCAAAGCGGTACTCATTATACGCATACAAGAACTAAACCCATCAATGGTAACTTATGCTAATATAATTGAACAGCATAGATCAAGCATGGATGTGTAGCATGGAAATTACATGTAATGTGATCTTAACATGCCTACTTCCAACTGGTCCAAATTCCTTATTCCTTAACGAGATCAACCAAATGGACTTTAAGGTTTAAATAAATCATAAGAGTGTCTATAACTGAAAATCATTCGAAATAACAAACTCCAACTAAAATGACATATCTTCAATAGATACAACACTCATATGAGCAACATGCTCATGAAAGACCTTAGGTGGTAATCCCTTAGTGAGCAGATCCGCAACCATGGAGTTTGTCCCAATATGTTTAATAGACATTTGACCATCTTGAACTCTTTCTTTGACAACTAAGAACTTGAGGTCTATATGCTTTGACTTTGTTGAGCTCCTATTGTTATTGGAGTATAGCATTATTGACCTATTGTCATAAAGTAACTTTAATGGTCTTTCAATCATCTACAATGCACAGCTCAGTAACAAAATTCTGTAACCATATTCTATAATTGGATGCCTCATAACATACTATAAATTCCACTACCACAGCGGAAGAAGCTATAAGTGTCTGCTTAGCACTCTTCCAGGAAATAGCTCCTCCAGCTAATAGGTAAATATAGTCCAATGCGGATCTCCATCTATCTTAGCATCTAGCGAATTCAGAATCAGAATACCTACTGATCTCTAACTGATCCGACTTCCTGTATATGAGCATGTAATCTTTTGTTCTCTACAAGAACCGCATAACTCGTTTGGCTGCTCTCTAATGATCTATTCCAAAATTGCTTAAGTATCTACCTAGCATTCCAACAATATACACAATATCTGAACGCATGCATACTTGAGCATACATTAGACTCCTTACCGCTGAAGCATAAGGAATCTTCTGCATTTCTTTAGTTTCAAACTCATTCTTAGGGAATTGGTTGAGACTAAACTTGTCTCCCTTAGCAACAGGGATGTCACGTAGTTTACAATCCTGCATGCCAAACATCTTAAGAATTTTCTCGATATAGCTCTTTTGTGATAACCCAAGTATACCCCAAGAGCGATCTCGGTGTATTTGTGTCCCTAATACAAAAGAGTCATCAACAAGATCTTTCATTTCAAATTTCTTTATCAGAAAGCTCTCGGTTTGGTGTAATAAACCTATCTCATTGCTAGTAAACAGTATGTCATCTATATAAAACCAAAAAAATAAACTTGCTTCCGCTGAACTTGTGGTATATAAAATCAACAACTGCATTCATTTTAAAACCAAACGAAAGAGCAACTTGATGAAATTTGTAATACCATTGACGGGAAGCTTGCTTGAGCCCATAGATGGATTTCTTCAATTTACAAACCATTTGCTTTAGTTCTCCTGACACAAAGTTTTCTGGTTACACCATATTTGTCTCATCAATGTCACCATTGAGAAATGCAATCTTTACATCCATCTGATGTAACTCAAAGTTAAAATATGTCACAAGTGCCATTATAGTTCTAAAAGAATCTTTCAATGAAACCGAAGAGAAAGTATCTTTATAATCAATGCCTTCTTTCTGTATAAAGCCCTTGGCAACTAGATAAGCCTTATATCTCTCTACATTGCCCTTCAAATCCCTCTTGGTTTTAAATATCCATTTGAAACTGATGAGTTTCGCACCTTCAAGCAATGAGACAAGATCCCAAATGTCATTGTCTTTTATGGACTTTATCTCCTCATTTATGGCATCAATCCACTTTTGAGAGTTAGAACTTTGCATGGCCTGATGGAAGTTGATTAGATCATCTTCCGCAACGCCAATGTCAACCTCATGTTCTTGGAGAAATATGATGTAATCATTTGGAATCGCACTTCTCCTTTCTCTAGTGGATCTCCTTAATGCCACTAGTTCTTGAGGTTGGTGAGTTTGTCTTTCTTGAATAATTTATGTAATCTGAACAGGGAGTTCCTCAAGATTGTATTGTTGTTCTGGATTTGTTGCTTTGACAATATCAAGAATAAAACCCATATCATTATCAACAACAACTAGAGGAATATGCTCCCCTCCTAAACTTAACATCCTCAAAGAACCGAGCATTTCTTGTCTCAAAAATTGACTTTACAGTGGGATCATAAAACTTGTAACCCCTAGACCTTTCGGAGTATCCAACAAAATAACAACTAATAGTTCTGGAATCTAATTTCTTTTCATTTGGCTTATATGTCCTTGCCTTAGCTGGATAACCCCAAATATGCAAGTGATTCAAACTAGGCCTTTGCCCATCCAAAGATCAGAAGGGATTTTGATAGTTGCTTTAGTTTGAACCCTATTGAGTATGTAAGTTGCAGTCTTTAATGCTTCTCCCAAAAGAGATTCTAGTAAAGTAGAATGACTAATCATACTCCTTATCATATCCTTCAATGTTCTATTTCGCCTTTCAGCAATACCGTTCATGCTAGGACATCCTGGCATAGTGCACTGTGGGATGATACCATACTTTTCAAGGAACTTAGCAAATGGTCCTGGACATTGTTCACCTGATCCGTCATATCTAACATAGTATTCACCACCATAGTCAGATCTGACACTTTTCATTCTTTTGTTGAGTTGATTCTCAACCTCATCCTTATAGTTTTTGAACATGTCCAGAGACTGGGACTTCTCATGAATGAGATACATGTAGTCATGACGAGTGTAATCGTCTATGAATGTAATAAAATATTGACCATTCCATGAAGTTGTAGGGAATGGCCCACAAATGTTTATATGTATGAGTTATAAGATGTCCATAGCCCTGTTAGCACCTAATTTTCTTAGGTTAATCTATTTCAGCTTTTTCGCTTTTGGCAAACCTCTTTTCAATTTCCTCAAGGTAATCTTTGGCAGTAATTACCCCTTCAGACATAGTTCTCCTGAATGTTTCCATAATAGCACACTTTATAATCGTAAGGCTCATGCAATTTGAACGTTCCCACCTTTCCATGTCCCTCTTATCATCAAAGGAACTGTTAGTCGTAAGATCGGCATGTCGTTTAGTCCTTAATGCAAGGTCTAGATCCATGACACCGAGAATAACCATAACGTTCTCTTTCCATATTTTAAAGTTTGTATCGTTAAGCACATGAATGGAATCAATGCTGACAGTAATAGTAGAAGCATAAGTAGCAACTGTATAGAGAACAAAACAACCAACAACCAAGCTCACATAAATTCCACATAATCATACAAAATCAAATAATGGTATATCCCATCACAAGATACCTAGCACAACATTAATATTTAGTCTTTATACATAAATATTAACTTGCAAGCCATACTCTTGTTACAGTAATCAAATATTGACAATAAAAAAAAGATAGACATGTGACACCCTAATACCCCCTAGGAGGATATTGCGAGTGCCATACACATAGAACACACTGAACACGAAGCATTTCGAAACATACAAAACACTTTATACATGCATTACCAAATTCTTAGCAAACATACATCGCATATCATAATTTCATAAAGCAGCCTAAATTAAGGTTATTCAGTGCATTTTATGCTTTGCATATTTGAATATTTTTATTTGTGCATAAGCATTTTGGACACATACTATTATTGTGCATGTATTCATGACATTTTCTGCGTATAATTGGTTTCTAATTGCGATTAAAATATGAATTGTGGATTATTTACGTTAAAAATTTATTTGGAGACTAAAAGTATTATTTTCAGAATTTTTTGGTAAATTTTAGGAAATTTCTGAAATTTTTTGATATTTTTGGACTAGGAAAAATAAGGTATAAATAGAAATGTGACAATTGCATTAGAAATTAATTGAAAAATGGACAAATTATAGAGTGACAAACGGATAAATGAATGTGGTCATTAGTTAAGTGACAAATGGTAGCATATTTGGTGGACAAATGGAAGACCATTGGAAACATGTGTCAAGACCTAAATGAGACAACTAGTCCAAAAAACAAAAGAGGTTTCTGCAGTCTTTCTTTGGTTCCATCGAATATCACCTTCACCAAAACACTCTCTTTATTGTTCATCACCGACGACAACTATCTTGCTTATTTCTATGTATTGATTTATATGCTTACTTCTCACATCAATGCTACACCTTGCAAAGTCTTCTACCATTTGAGTTTTTTTTTTTAATTGTTACTAAATCCTTGTGCCTTGCCATCCACCAAAATTTGTTGGTTGCTCTCCCCATTTCTGAAATTTTTGCTGAAGGGAGAGAGAGAAGAGGAGACTAGTTGCACCAAAACTGAACTATGTTGACTCTTTTAGCCATAACTTATCCGACCTTCAAATGACTTGCGAATTGAACCAATAGACTCCTAAGACATTTTTCTATCTCTCCATAAAATTTTAGAGCCATCTCAATTGATTTGAAGGAGATTGATTAGATGAAAGTGAGGAAATGTGCTGGAATTTCATGATCTGGAGAATTTTCACAGAACATGCTTCAGTATTGTGATTATATCTTGATCTGTAGAGTCTCAAATGAATTGATTCTTAACTCAGATTAAAGTTAGAGACATATTTGTACAACTTTATTAAGAATTTGAATTTTAATTCTGTCTTTAAGACTTTCAAAATTGGCATAAAATTGAGTCTTGGCTTAGGTTGTAGCACTACCAGGGATAGAAAACATGCCCTGTGATTATTGAATAAATTGTATTGATGTGGAGTGAATTAGATTGAGGCATCTTCACCAAAGTTGTATCTTATTCTTTTATCTTTAAATTGGTATAAATTTTGTAATTTTTGTATATTGGAATTGAGGGTTATGAGGTGTACAACTTGGAGGCATGATCATGCATTAGCCAAAATTTCAAATGTACACAGTCTGTGGTATTTTAAGCATAACTCATTGAATACTAAACCGAATTGGATAAACTTGGTATCATTTGAAACCTAAGACAAAGAGGGAAAAACTTTCTAGAAGGAATTATTACCTAATTACCTCACCTTTCTGATGAGAATAATTGAGCAAAGTGGACTCGAAAGTGGATTGTGAAATAAATCTGGATTGAGGGATTGAGTATGATTTCACATGATCGATAATGTGATAAGAACATGATCAATAATGTGATAAGATTAAGGATAAAAAACCCAAATTTTTGACATGAACATGCATCATACATATTCAGTATACATGAATGTACACAATTGAATTCATAATTGTGCACAATAGTAATATATGTTTGTATTGAATGTTTTGAAGGAATCCTTATAGCAACCGATTCTAGATATTTTCGGGACTTTGAGGCAATAAGCAAATATGGAGCTTTTGTAAGTAATCTTAGATGGTCACACCTTACTTTTTTCTGTTTGTTGAATTTGATTTATGCTGATTGTGTTCTGAATTTCGATCAATGATTGTCCGAGGCGTTGGATACATGATTATATCATTGGAAGTGCTACTTGTGAGTGAATATGATTGACTACTTGCTTTGCACATGAAATTTCTGAAATGACTTTGTTTTTTTTTTAACTATTGAGTCCTAGTTGTGGGTAGATAGGCATGCCTATGACACTTCAGTGTCTTTTGTTAATGGCACTTCAGTGTCTTCTATTATTGACATTTCGGTGTCGAGACTTTGATCTCTTCTAGACACTTCGGTGTCGAGACTTCGGTCTCTTCTGTATAAGTACCATTACCTGCTTCTGTAAATAGATTTAGCAGTCATCTGATTTTGTATTATGATATCTGTTTGATTCTAACATAAACCAAATTATATTATGATTCTGAAGGATTTTTACCCTCTTGTGATATTCAGTTATGATAATTATAAAAATCTGTTATGAAATGCATTATGTTTGATTTAATGTTAGGCAATCTTTTATTGCATGCTTATGATGTTACATGATTCTATATGATGAATTGTCAAATTATGCATAGTTTAATTATTACTCACTAAGCTATATGCTTAGCATGGTGGATTTGTCCCGTGTAGGTTCAGAGAGAAGGACCTAAGGACTGGGACAAGTCAACCGTAATGACCAATGAAGTATGTGTCTTGTTTTGATAAAAATATATTTTGAGTTTGTTTTGGGCTTGTATATGATGTATATGACTTTTGAATTTGTTTAAGGTTTGTAATAACCTTATTACATGTTGGTCTTCGAATTTATGGTATGTAATATGATAAGCACAGTATGAATGATATGTTATGTACTGTATGTTTGCTTGAGATTTTGGGAATGAATGTATGTTATGTTTCGTGTGTTTTGGATTTAGTTTCGGTTCTATATTATTTGTATGTTTTGTGTGTGTGGCACTCGCAATATCCTCCCAGGGGGTATATGTGGGTGTTACAATATTTGGTATCAAAGCATAGTTTAGGCGATTCTGGTTTAACCAGCGCTTAACTATTACCTCTATTGAGTGTATAAGTTATATTTTGGCCTAATGTGGTGTCCCATATTTTGTCTATAGAATTAATGTTGGAAGGATCTCACGATACTATTGACGAAGTTGCTGAGAGCAATCAGCCGGAGCAGACTCGTCCATAATATTTGGACCCTCTAGGGTCAATCGAGGTGAAGTTGGGATGCCACCTCCTCCTCCAGCTTAAGGAGAGGCTTTGATTAAGCTGTCCTAGGATATGATGACGTTGCTGCATAGGATGACAACACCCAAGGCTCCAATTGATCAACTGTGGAAGTATGGAGTGGAGGAATTTACTGGGACATCTTTGGAGGAATCAGAAAGAGCAAAATTCTAGATTGAGAAGGTGAAGAGGGTATTGGATGAGATTAATTGTCCAGCAGAGCAGATGGTACACTCTACTGGCTCCCTTCTGCAGGGAGTAGCGTATGAATGGTGGAAGTTCGTTCTGAGGAGTCCTCAGCTACCGATTCCTTTAACTTAGGATTTCTTTTCCCAAGAATTCCAAGCAAAATATATTACGGAGGATTACAGAAAGGATAAGTGGAGGCAATTTTTGAGTCTGAAGTAGAGAAATTTGTCAGCTGTTGAGTGTGATTAGGAATTCACCGAATCAGTAAGTATGCTCCCAAATCAGTACTTATTGAGGAGTTTCGATGTCATCAGTTTGAGGATGGGTTGAATGACTCCATCAAGTAGCATTTAGCAGCATTTACACTTTTGCAACAGGTGAATTACCATCAGTTAGTGCAAGTTGCTATGAAAATTGAAAGACAAGAGACGATTAGAAGAGAAAGGAGTCAGAGAAGGGGCTTTACTAAAGGAGGCCAGTCCTCAGGGAAACGAAGTAGGGAAGATGCTTCTTCCACACCAGAAGTTACTCAGAGATCTGTAGCTCAAGAAAGGTCACAAAATTATCCCTTAAGGACTGCTTCTGGTAGGGGGTCGTCTGGAGGCCAAGGTTCTAATCCTCCGAAGTGCCCTGATTGTTTTGTGCATCATTGGGGTGTTCACAGGAGGGCTACAGGAGCATGTTTCCGCTGTGGCAGTACTAAGCATCTGATAATTAGTTGCCCTCTCGGACAAGCTTAGACATCACAAGCCAGTAGGGAGATTCCCCATGCATCTGCTGGGCACATAGGACGAGGAAGAGGTCGAGGAAGATATAATTAGAACAGACCTAATCTGAGTTCCCACTCAGAAACTATAAATCGACCAACTGTGCCTTCTGCTTTGACTCGAGCTTATGCATTGAAAGCTCATGAGGATCAAGATACACCGGATGTCATTGCTGGTATGATTTCTCTCTTTGATTCTAAAATGTATGCGTTAATTAATCCCAGATCTTCACATTCATATATCTGTGTTGGAGAAGTGTTTGATAAGGAGATGCTTATGGATCAGTTAGAGTATGATATCCAGATAACCAGTTCTCTGGGTAATAATGTGTTGGTTAATCAGGTGTATAAAAATTGTCCAATTATGATTCAAGGAAATGATTATGTATCAGATCTGATCATATTACCTTTTTCATGAATTTGATCTGATTCTGGGTATGGATTGGTTATCCAAGCGTCAGGCAGTAATTGATTGTAAGGCTAAGACAGTTATGCTTAGAAGATCTGATCAATATAAAGTAATATTGCATGCGTCCGCACTAGCTCCTTAGCTAATGTGGTATCTGCTATGCAAGCCCGAAAATTTCTTAGGAAGGGTTGTGAATCACATCTAGCTTTTGTGCTTGATTATAAGAAGGAGGGTGGTAAACTGCTTGACATTCCTGTAGTGAATGAATTTCCATATGTATTCCCTAAGGAATTACCGGGACTCCCTCCTGAAAGGGAAGTGGAGTTATCTATCGAAGTCATGCGTGGTACTACTCCTATATCCAGAGCACCGTACAGAATGGCTCTTACTGAGTTGAAGGAGTTGAAGGTGCAGTTACAAGAGCTTCTAGATAAAGGGTTTATTTGATCCAGTGTATCACCGTGGGGAGCACCGGTGTTATTTGTTAAGAAGAAGGATGGCACACTACGGATGTGCATCGATTACAGACAGTTGAATA
>JAOQMP010000007.1:21263498-21286232 GCA_027563575.1 Erythroxylum pedicellare
CAATTTTCATAAAAAATATAATAAACTAAATGCATGTGTAATTGATTTATGCCAAAACCACATATACCGACATATCATTTATGAACCGAATATTCCATTTGTTTATAAAATAAGATTTACGTTAACTTCATAGAAACAGAAATTATAATTTATAATTAAAAAAATTGGTTCCAAATCTTGAAGCACATAACATGTATATAGAGTTGTAAAATTCTTTCTGTCTTCATCATAAAATAGAAATCAAGTTATTGGGTCTCTATCTATTAAAGTTCATATTTTGTTAGATGTCAAATAGCTAAAAGTCTTTAACCTTAATAAATCACTTTAATCGGCCTTAACTTTATGATAGCTCATAATATACAATTAATGCATATATATACATCTATAGATATATAAGCTTATTCAAAAATTCTTTGTTTTGATCTATAGGATGGGGCTCATTTTTTTATTTCGATTTCGATTTTGTTTTGTTACCGAATTAAGTGAATTTACATGCACACAAATAAATTTGCGGATAAAAGTTTCATTTTTCTAATTCGTCGTATATAATTTTGAAACTTTGAGTATTCAAAGATGCTCTCGTTATTCCTAATAATATGGCACGTTAAGAAATCGCTTCTGAATAATTTCTTCCACAAAAGAAGTCTGTTTTCACGAAGTATAACTAGAAATTCCTATTTATTTGTTATTGACTCGACCATAGGCCAATTCCACTTCTAAAACATAATCTAAAACCAGATCTTTCTTATCTAAATAAATCCGGAGAATACTATAGGAAAGTGGTTCAATAATTAATCCTTCCTGAACCGAGACAAAGGGTCGCGATCCCACGAGAGTTAGCTAGCTCCAAAAACCCGTCCTCAATTTGGGATTATACACGAAAGATCCTTTTTTTTTACCCTCTCTTTAGCCCTATGTCTCTTATCCCTAAGAGGTCTCACTTGTTTCACTCTGATAATATCATAAATAGGGTCGATGTAGAGGAAATCACTCTCATACCATTAGGTATTAAATAAATTACGTAAATGAAAGAAATTGAATTTGAGAATAGAAACTACATCGAAACAAAGAATCCATAAACAAAATAGATCTTGAAGCTATTTTTCCCGATCAAGAAAAAGAATTTGAAGAGGATTATGCTTATACATATGTATGTACCCAAACAACAGGATTAAATCTAAAAAAAGAAGCAAATAAAATTTTTAATATATTTTTAAGTCTCCTAAGTCTTAACTTCAATTAGAGTTAATTGATTGGTCGTCTGATCTTAGGCGTGGCACACATTATCATGGCCGGAAAGAAAAGCTCAAGTTGGGATGCAATGGAATAAATATGTAAATATACAGTTTACCCATTGGGACTGTATTCTATTATTGAGGTTATACTTATTTTAATGTTATACAGAATGTATTATTGAACAGTGGCCAAAGGGATTGACAACCAGATCATAGTGTTGGAAAGGTAGCGAAAAAACAAGGTTTTGTGGGATTATGTGCCGGGCAAATATTTAAAAAAGAAAGATCATGTGGCTGGGGTCATGAGATGATGCTATGATTCGTCCGTCTGTAGGACGGTGAGTATGGGACAAATGCACTAGATCATGAGTTATCAACTTGTCCTTAGCTTTTTTTTATCAAATAGATTCTAGTAATTAGGATTGCGTATTAGTTTTTTTAAATCTGATGTATTAATAAATAATTATGATGATGATGATGATTATTATTAATTTTTAGGTGATAATAATAGGTTATACGTGCTTATAAATTAAACAACACAATTTTGTTGGAGCAAAATTATACATTAATGAATGGTTATTAAAAACAATGAGCACTAAAATTAGATTTTAGTGAATCAAATGTGCTTCCAATCTATAAAATTAAAATTTATAATCATAAATTTATTTTATATAATATATACAATACTAAGATTAATCATTTATTTTGATTAAGACTTAGTGTATAGGAATTCATTTTAATGAATAACTCTCCATCATTTGATAATAGTTCCAAATTTCAACATTCGTTCCAAAAAATTTTGTTATGGTACAAACATACGTTGAGCGTATCAAATATAGATTTTTTGAAGTAAATTTAGAGTGAAGAAGATGAAAAAAGAGGGAGTTATAAAATAAATTTGTATTTATAATTTTAAAGAGACTCAATTAAAAGTTCTTAATTAAATCATATATAATTTAAATATTTTACATAAAATTTTAATTCATATTTTAATATTCTATATTAAAAAAAAAGTTTAAAACCATCCTTAAACTTTAATTGAAGTATATTTTGATTTTTTTAATCAAATTAACCACAATTTTATTTTAATACAATTTAAATTCAAAATTTGTAGTATGCATATATAAAAGATAAGGTGGTTGTAGATTTAATCTACTATAATGTAATCTTTAATTAAAAAAAGTTATTTTAATATTTTTCATTTTATGCAACTATTGGTTATTGTCCAATGATAACCCAAAAGTTCTATCATCAATAAGTTTGATCTGAACATATTTGCCTTTCACCTGTTTTATAAATTTTAAAAAAAATAAGAGATACAAATGGATTGAATTGAATTTTATATTTAAATTTAATTTAAAACTCAATAAATAGAGAATCAATTTTTGAATTTTTATTCGAATTTCAATTGTGTTAGGTCCAAATTGGCCAAAAAAAATTTAAAATTTAAAATTTCTATTTTCTAATTTTAATTTTTTAATTTACACTCAATTTTAATTAAAAATTATCTTGTTAATTTTAAACTACTTCCACTTTTTACAAGGTTAACCTGAAAAAAAAAATGAAAACAGGAATGTAAATAATCTAAACGCTGATAAACTGACCGTTGACGTGAGGTGAGGTGCCTTCAAAATTAATTTTAAATTACCCAAAAATTTAAGGAACTCATGACTCCATTGTAAATACTGAGATAACATGACAAAAAAGACGATTTAAATTACCCAAAAATTTACCCACAAATGATGAAAGCCTTATCCAAAACCTAAATTGATGGGCGAAGCACGGTCAGCAGTTTAGCTACGTAAGACAGACAAATGAGAAAGCAAATGGATACTGCCAACACATTAACATGAAAATCGGTCAACCTACGCATCGACAGAGACAGAGACAGACACAGAGTGCTCAAATTCGGTATCCATTTTACTGTATATCAGAAACTCCTCTCTTTTTTGTATAGGATAATGTTAGACGACCCCACTTGCCTCCTTTAAATTTTCATCTTCTCTGCCAGTTCTTCACCTTTTCTTTTCATGATTTCTCCTCCCTTAAAAACATTGAACCGTCTTAACAAAATCATTGCTTTCTCTTCCTCTACCTTCCAATAGTGTTCGAAAAGAACCAACTTTTGTTGGTAGTCTGCAATTTTTGTTTGAAAAATTAGAGCGGGTCTCATTTAGTTTTCAGGGTCCTTGGAAAGCTTTTTAATTTCTGCAAGAACATATTGTTTTGTGTAGGGATTCTGTTTGTTTCGTTCAAAGACTGGATTTTGATCCAGAGCAAAGGGGAAATTTTGTTGTTATATGGTATTATAAGCTTCCTAATAGTGAAAACAAGTTATAGGTAGCTATGGCATGCTCACTGAATAAGGGCCTGAACATTTTTGGTCTGAATGACAATGTTTTGAGCTCCAAGACCAAAGGGGTTTGTGGAATTTGTCCTACTTGTGACCCTACGAGAATCCTGGACTCCAGACAAGAAGGTTTCGCACTTCTGCGCGTAGGTGATTTTATGACGAAGCCTCTAGTTTTATCAGATCAAAAGAGTTTGAGAATTTGGAGTTTTAAATCCCCTAAAAGTTTCCCTGTCCAAGTGAGTAAAAGTCTCTATCTCTATTCTGCAATTCTTCATTTTACAGATAATTTCTGGGTTCGACGCTGAAATCTCTTTTTCTTCAGGCACAGGCTTCGATCGGTGCGAGCAGAGCTATGAGATGGTGGGAAAAGACCCTTAAGCCCAATATGATAGAGATCTATTCAGCTCAAGAACTTGTAGATTCCTTGTTATATGCCGGTGATAACTTGGTCGTTGTCGACTTCTATTCTCCTGGTTGTGGAGGCTGTAAAACTCTCCATCCCAAGGTATAATCAGTTCTCTGCTTGTTAAAGAACTCATTTTGTATTAAGAGCAACAGAATAGGTATCGAATGTTTTGAGTCGTGCTTTACATGCTCAAAGTTTCAAACTTTGCTCTGTGCGAGTAATCTAATCATTTAATCAAATTTCTTAAAGTCGATATTCTGGGGCAATCTTTGGTGGGTTAATCTCTGTCCATCTATAAAATTTTGCAGATCTGTCAGTTGGCTGAATCTAATCCCGGTGCTATTTTTCTAAAAGTGAATTATGAGGAGCTCAAGACCATGTGCCATGTCCTTAACATTCATGTCCTTCCCTTCTTTAGATTTTACAGAGGAGCCGATGGTCGAGTATGCAGCTTTAGCTGCACGAACTCAACTGTAAGTTTCTGTATTATTTACTATATTTCTTCCCTTAATCTTCCATACATCTATTGGCTGCTCATTATAACTAAATCATTCCTTGTTTTTACAGATCAAAAAATTCAAAGATGCATTGACAAAGTATGGTTCAGACCGATTGAGTCTAGGGCCAGCGAAGGGACTAGACGAATCTGAGATACTGAACCTAGCGTCAGTAGGAGAGCTGTCAATTAGTTTGCCAATTCAACCTGCCAAGGAAAAGCTAGATGAGATGGTTATGCAAAGCATTGATTTGCCTCCTAGTCGGAACAAAACTGGTCATAAGATGGATGTCAACGAAGAAACTGCCATCCGTTAGGGGCGAAATGATGACTGATCACTGCCCCAGTTCATGTGTTCGTCATTACTTAATTGAATTGTATATATCCATTGCTGGCGGGCTTCTAGTTTTTCCAGATCAAGCCTGCCTCTTAATTCGTATAGGAAGTGGATATTATGCTCTTATCAAATGATTGTAGATTTCTCAAGATTTTTGATTGTATTCTAATATTTTTATGTATGCATCCTAAGCAATTACCTTTACCTGTGAGCAATAGTTTTGCTTCATTCTGATTTCTTGTCTGTTCGTTGATGCTTATTCACAACATTTTGGAGTTCAGAAAGCTAATATTTCCTTTTGGTTAAATGGGAGAATCTGCTCTGGATATGATGGGAGCTTGAAAAACGTGCTACCCAGATGTTTCTGAAAACTTGATCGGTTCGAAGTTAGTAATTTCCAAGACAGACCCTGGTTTCAAAA
Source organism: Erythroxylum pedicellare (assembly GCA_027563575.1). Lineage (NCBI taxonomy): Eukaryota > Viridiplantae > Streptophyta > Magnoliopsida > Malpighiales > Erythroxylaceae > Erythroxylum > Erythroxylum pedicellare. Next base: position 21,268,747 of record JAOQMP010000007.1, read on the forward strand.
GCTAAGACCAATCCTGAAGATCGAGGAAACCTTGTAATTTTGCCAATGATTTTGTCATTTCTGTAACGCTGTACTTTCTTGTATGTTTCGGATTGACATGTTGGAATCTTATTGGATGACGGGGAATAATTTCCTCAGGATGTTGAAGTGTGCAAAGTGGATCATGAATGAATGTGGCGGTTGGAGCTTGAAAGCAATCTTGTTTTTAACTTGCAGCTTGAAATAAAAAACAGAAATCAAACCCTGAATCTCAAAGGCCCACCACTTAATTACTTGCTTCAGTAATTAGACTATGTCATAAGAACAGTCATTATGTCCAATGGGAAAAGTTAAAGTTTCCTCCTCCAGCCATCATCTTCCAAGCAAAGGTGCTAAAAACTGACTACTTGCAAACCGCGAACAGCGCTAGAGTGGCTACAGGTTCGTGATTTTAATTTGTGTTTGGTGGTATAGGACAACATTTCGCCAGCCATCCGTCACCCACAGGACTTGCATTGAAAAGTTTCCATCTTTAAAATGTGGAATCAAATGGGTTTTTCCAAGTGTCGAGCTTGAAAACCAAAATATGGAGTAGACGACAAGTGTTAAAAGAGTCCAAGAGCGTTGGGATTTTGGTGGAAAAGTTCAGATCTTCTTTGTTCTCACGTTCCTTAGCACTTACATTTCAAACGATGTCAAGGATCACAATTTACATGTTTTTATTAAAACTAAATAGTAATTATCACGTACATTATGGAGTTATTCGGCAAGATTATGCAATTTTTTACCTTTATTTAAAATTCTAATTCACCATTACCTTCGATTCAATTCACCATTGATAACTAAAAGATTACACACTAATATAGACAAGTATTGTCACTTATATAATTGTTGTCTGCCATTTTCGGTGACTAAATAATAGATGACCAACCATGGGAAGCCAACCGTCCCAGCCGATGACGTTCCATTGGCTGCGGAACTGATTTTCATATGCAGGAAACCTAGTGGGTCCTAAATCCTAATGCAAAATATAAAGTAGGAGTTTTTGATCCATCAAAGTTGGTGGGAGTGACTTCAATTGCTCTCGCACTTACTGTACCCCACAAATGGATTTTGTAGAATTTGGAAGATGGCACGTCCTTCTCAATCATTTTTGTCTGACCTCTTTTTCTTTAATGAAATTTCATCGTCATATTGTCCATTCATTGCCCATTAAATTTTCTTATCCAATCTTTACGGTTGTGAAAACATGTTTCTACCTTGTGAAATTAAAGTTAATATATTGACAAAAGGATCATTAAACCCTAATATTTGTACTAAAATTTAAAGTAAAAAATTAATTTCAACCCTTATATTTTTATTAAAATTCAATTTAAATTCAAATATTTCAAAACATTACTATAATGTTTAAAAAAACATTTAGTTTAAATGATAATTTAACAATCCCATCAAAATTCTATTTTAGCTTTTAAAATATTCTCTGTGTATAATTTAATAGTCTCTTCAAAATCTATTAAGATATTCTATTTTAGCTTTTGAAACAAACTTTTGTGTATCTCTTTGCCAACTGTGCATCCCAACTGATCAGAGGAGCCCACAAACGAAGCTCTTTCCGCTTGCTTAGACAACAACATTTGGGGGGAGATTAAGGACTCATAAATCCCTAATTTTTCATTGTCTTTTCTATTGCAACCCTGCCTAGATAATGGCCTTATTTAGTAAATAACTTATCAGCCAATTGAAAAGTATTTGAATGTTTGATCATGTCAAATTACTAATAATTATGTTTGGTAATCTGTTGATTAGGTTGACGAATTGAACCTAATCTACTGTTTTTGAAAACACTCCTATGAGTAGGGTTTTTTGTTCCGGCCGTTGAGAAATTAAATGTCAAAAAAATGATTATGTCAAAAGTTAGTACAAATTACAAAAGAGGAGAAGAGAGAATGAGATAGAGAGAGAGAGAGAGAGAGAGATGAGTATAAAGTATTAATTTAATTTATTCGAATTTAAAAAATACTCTAGTTTATTCAAAAATTAAACCAAATTGGAACTTTTTATGAAATTTTCTGCTTCATTTCGGTATCATTAATTTTAAAAATTATTCTATTTTTAATTAAATAAAATAAGTATCATTAGATTTGGTATTGTATAACACAAAAATAGCTATCAAATTATTTTATACTAACCTAATGTTAAATTCAAAGATTGGATTGAGCAAGAAAGTTTCTAAGTTGTATTCATTGTACTTATTAATACTTAAATTAAATTTTGTAATTAAGAAGAATTAAATCAGTAAAATTTGAAATATATTTTTATATTTAAATATTTTTAAGCATAAAAATGTTTCTACAAATAGTTATTATGTCTAAAAATTATTTTAATGTTAACTTTAATAGATAAAATTATTAATATTTTTAGTTTTAGTTATAAGATAAGACAGATTTTATTAAGGGATTACATTTTCATTTAATTAAAAATAATTTATATGCTCATTAACTACTACATTTTTCAGTTTCGTTTCTAACATTAATTTAAATAATTATTTTTTATTTTAAACATAGGCAAATAGGTCTTAATTTATTTAATTTTGACTGATTGACTGAAGCAAATTGAAATGTAAGTATAAATTCTTATGAGAATTTTCAAAGAAATAATAAGATATAATACTCATATCATTATAATTGTTTTTAGGTCATGCCCTCATAAGTCATTTATCATATAAACAATTAATACTAAATAGTTAATTTTACTAAACATCTTTAAATAAACAGCTGATGTTATCTGATGGTCAAATCAATTATATTAATCTACTGCCAGCTAACCACCGATAGAATTAGCTAACAACTAGTGCAATCTGTTAATTGTCAAACAGGGCCAATAACATTTATTCTTACTTCATTTGTTCATTTCCTCTCTTCACTTCACTTTACCTTAACGTCTCCTTTATTCATTTTATTGTCTTTCATCCATTTCTTTTCATGATTCCTCTTTTGTTCCTCTATTATATGGCTTATGTTCCTATATTATGTAGCTTTATAGCTTCGTTACAAATTGTCTTATGTTTTTTTCATCTCTATTAAGTTATTCATTGGGTATCATCTATATTCCCTTATCATTTTGTCCACGTTTATGTGTTAAATGTTCTTTTATTTGACTTTGATTTTTATTATCTAGATTAAGGAGATATTATAGACATTCTTCATTTGTCTATTATGCAAGGATATTTATAGGTAACAATATTTATTCATATGGTCCCAACATGTTGTCAGTAGTGAGTTGTGTAGGTTTTTTTTTTCTTTTCAGTAATTTGAATATAAAAAGGTTGAATCATCCATATGAATTCTATCATTTTTTAATAGTTTATATTAAAAACTTATGTAGTCCATGCAATAATCTACTCCAAGAAATAGTACACATGATAAGTTTAATGGTTTAATGAAGTTAAATGCCTTCCATCTCTATCCTTATGGAGAAATTGAGATATAAAATGCCTCGTGTTGTATGTTACTTGTGGGCTCTGATGAGGATGTTGTGTTAGAATGGTGCCCTAAAGGCAATCGCCTTTATCACGTTTTGTACAAAGTTGTGTATAAACTTTATTTTCAATAATAAAGAAAGGCATATTTCATTAATTTGGTGTTCATTATTTATGCATTGATATTGATCTATAAGCAAATTAATGAAGTCCATGGTATATGATATAGCATGAAGGAAATCATAAGGTTATCATACTACTGAGATTCCTATCATGTGTAATCATGTCAATATCTAAATCATCCCTAGTCATATAATTAATGAGACTGGACATTGTTAATCTGGATAAACTAGCACATGTCGAACTCCATGATTTGATCAAGTAGTAGATCTCAGAAACTGTAAACATGAGATGTTTAGATTTGAGATGTGGATGCTTACTAGAGGTAGTAAGTACACTGGATGACCTACCATGAGATCATCACATGGATGTCCTATTCTAATGTCAGTGATAATCTCATCATAGCAATGGTGAAAGTATCCTTAAACTTGAGGTACTCAAGGATATCTTGGATACTGATTATGTGCTCTGACTCCATTCCTTGTTGTCTTACAGAGGTCACTCATAGGGTGGTGATTAGGTACAGCTTGAGGTATTTGAAGGTAATTGAGTATCCAATAGAGGATTGACCTCTTATATGATAGCAGAAGATGATACCCACGACCTCTTATCGAGGTCATTACTTGGAAATCTCTAGCCAGAGTACATGTATCATGAAGAATGTCTTCATTGACATATAGAGTAATGAGTACCAGGACAAGAACTGATATCACTTGAACTAGATTTGATGTAGTCAGTCTAGTAAGAATTGACACTTTGTCCATACTCATAACCAAGTAGGATATAGCATGGTGAAAGGACGAATTGCATAATAATTGTCTATGGGAGGTTTCGTGAGATAGTTCGTGATGAGAACGGGTTTGTTCGTCAAATCACTTACTTTCCAGTCAATTGGAGGTCATGATATTTTGCTAGACGCCGCTTATGACTTACTTGGATTAATTGTTAATCTAAGTGACTAATATAACCAAGAACCTAATGGGTCATACGCATAAGAGCAACTTAGAGGATTCCTAAAATGGTTTTGGATAAAGATCCATTATATGGATAGTAATAGAACCAAATAGATCCCAACGAGATCAGGATATATCCCGATGAGATCGCGACATCAATATTGCTAAAATAGGTCTCTGGTGTTTTTTCCATACTTGGGACCTATGAGAACCGACCCCAATGTGACTAGACCACCTCAGTATTGATATATATATATATATAAAGATATGTGCAATATGGAAGATGAGAGAGGCTTCTTTAAAGTTATGCATTTATTTTCTTTAAATGATAAAAGACAAAAACAATAAAAGACAAAAAAAGTAAGATGATGATAATCGTGAAAATGGTTAAGTAAGCAATCTTCACAATTCTCACCTCATTCTCCTTATGTTTCTCATCTTCTTCCTCTTCATTCTCTTTCACAGTTTTGCTCCCCATAGAACAAAGAAGAGAGCTAGCACTTTTGTCTTTGTTCTAGCCATCTTCAATTTTCTCTAATCTCTGTGTGGATACCGTTAGAGACGATCTATTTTGGCCATTATGGTTTGCGACAACCAGATGAGTAAAAGATTGAAGAACGAAGGAGACTAAACACAAGGTACATGGTTATTACATGAATGATTGATTTGTGTAAATTTCATGAATTACTATATATGTATATATGTTATGAACATGTATGTGAATTGGGAATTTTCAGCTAGGTTTAATAGTATTCCCTTGTATAGGCACATAGATCCTAGAATTTGGGAAAGTCTCGGAACAAATTTTTTTGTTTTCCACACCATGTGTATGTGATGCATGCACTGGATTTTCCTACAGTGGTATCAGAGCCACTTGTGCCCCATTTAAAGGAGAAACCATAACATGTGTGATGATGGCGATTGGTTATGACAGTTGTGCATTCTGATTGTGTTGAACTCGAAATCAGTATAGAAATATTGTTTTCTAAATTTTCTTGCTCATATTTGCTTTTGAGATGTTGCTAAATATGTATGTGGAAGAAAAAAGTTTATCAATATGATTTGATATGTTTTTGCTAATTAATTCCCTACTATTCTGGTTGTTGTGTTTATGCACATTACATGAACAGGCATGCTTTTAAATTAGAGAATAAATGCTATAAAAATTGTTTTTGGGATTTTCTTTCACCATACTCTTTCTAAGATGTTTCTAAATGTTTATGGAGATGGAAAAATGTTTTCGAGGTGACTGAATATTTATTTGATAATTTCTTGTGTACTGTTGGGAATGTCTATGTTAAGGAACACAGATTCTAGATTGGTTTGGTTGCTAAGGTTAGTTGAGGCTTTCTTGGAAATAAATTCTGAAAAATTTCATGGAACATGCCTCTATAATTTTCTCAGCATTTATTGAAATTGTTTCAATGATTTTTTTGAAGCAAAAGACAGAGCTGGACAGTTTTGAGAAAACTACTGGACCTGGTTTGTTTAAAGTGGTGATTGTATGTTTTTTGGTTTCAATGCCTCAGATCATTTTTTACATGATCAGAAATATATTACTTTGATGTTGTATGCATGCCAAACTGATTTTCTTGAAATTGGGTTTCTAAAAACATTTTTGGATGTCAATTATATCATATTAGCGTCTCGTTAGTATATTCAGTTGTCATAATTTGTGTGACAAGTGCCGAGGTAGTCTTGATGAAGTGGAGACTACCTAGAGATACTTAGGATGATAGTTTGATGTTCTCAAATTATTTGGAAACCTAAGAGATTAATATTGTATTAATCTATTTCAAGTATTTCATGTCTGGTATGACTAGGTTTGGCAAGAATGATAAAATTAAATTATGGTACATCAGAGTAGAGGGTATTACACTTGGTATATTGGTATTTTTGTAACATCCCATTTCCATACTAAGGGTTAGAACCCTAGATTTCGATAATTGTGAGATATCAGTGAGAGATTAGAAAAGTGCATTTCATACTCATATATAACATAACATACACAAACATGTAAACATTTATTTTTCACAATAAAATGATTGTTCATGTATTCATTGACATTTTTCCGGATGATTGATTTTAAATGTGAATATGTAGAGAATTGTGGTTAATATGTGTTGAAAATTGATTTGGAGAGTGTATTTATTGATTTGGAATTTTTGGTAAAATTTAGGAAATATTCGAAAATTTTGAGTATTTGTAGACTAAGAAAAATGTCATGTGACAAGTCAATTGAAAATGGTAGTAGAAATAAGAGTCAAATGATAGTGAAAAGTTTTGTATATGACTTTGGATTTATTGACACGTATCATAAAAAAATTGAGAGACAATTGGAGTAAAAAGTTAAGGTGGTCGGACTAGGTAAATAAGAGAACTTAGTTTAAGTTCATAGAAATTGGACAACTTAGCCCTTGTTCCTACCAATTTGATCTTGCTTTCTTCTTCTTCAAAAATTTCTTTATTTTTTGTGAGTGTCTTTACTTCCAAAAATGGTCTCACCCTTACAACACAAGCCTTGCTTTCATTTTTCACTTGCTATTTCTTTTTGTTACCTTCCTTACTGTCACTGAAATACCTAACCTTACAACCTTCAACTGTTCATGATCGTATTTTATTAGAAAGAAAGGGTTCAAGAAATTTTGAAGAATTTGGAGTTTTAAACAAGTATTGAATGTTTCTCCATGATATGTAGAATGACATATGCATCACGTTAGTTGATAGTTCAGTGTTTATAAAACAAGGTTGTATATATATTGCTGAAATGCGAATGAAAAAATAGGGTGTGCCACATGTGTTGTTTTTGCATATTTGATTATCAATATGTTATAAGATGGTGCTGAAATGATTTTTGAAACAGAAAGATCATTGAAAACATAAATATATATATAAAGAGTGTAGAAAATTGTGGAGAAATGATATGCGTATGCTCTGTTTTTGCTGTTATTCACGTGAATCTCGTTGGGTGTTTTAGGAATGAACTAAAATGAGTTTAGGGATAAGGAATAGGTATAAAGTGAAATCGTGATATAGAGAGGATTCAAATGATAAGTTTAAGATGAAGTGAAAGTGTTGATGGAGAGGAAGAGAATGTAGAAAAATGAAAAAGGTGCAGAAAACATGATGAAGATGCATGAGTGATAGATTCTACTTTAATGTTTATGAACAATTAAATATTTTGATTTTTTTGTGATCAATTTGAGCTGAAATGGGAGTAGGAATGAAGAGGAAATAGAGAGGACATAAGTTAGAAATGGTAGAATAAGCAAAAGAGAGGAAGGAGAGAAGAAAAATCTGCAATTAGTTAATATGGAGAAGAAACTAGGCAGTGCACGATTGTGCACAAGCATGATCGTGAAAAAAGGGGGAAATGAGGTAGTGCACAATTGTGCACAAGCATGATCGTGACATTGCGCTATCGACTAGGATTCAGCACGATCGGGAAAATGAAGGCAGACTGATAGTTGAAAATTTTGAACATTCTTTGTTCTTTTGTCTATAACTTCTTCTCCCGAACTCCAAATGACTTGAAATTTTAATCAACAAACTCCTCACATATTTTTCTTTCTCTCCACCAAAATTTATGGCCATCTGAATTCATTCAGAAAAGATTGATTGATGAGTTTAGGGTGAAAATGATGAAGTGTACTAGAATGAATAGTCAGTCGTATTTTGGCCATATCTTGATCTGTAGATTTCCAAATGGAATTATTTTTTATTTATATTAAACTATATACATATTGCTACAAATTTCCTGAAGAAATTAGGTTTCAATTCTATCTCTAAGAATTCCAAAATCTAGCTTGAAGTTAAGTATAGAGTATTGGTGTAGTTTAAGAATAGTTCGAAGTATTTTGAATATAACTTTCGGAATATTGAATCAAATTGTATGGTCTTGGTGTCCTTAGGAACTTAAGACATGAAAATTTTCAGAAGAAAGTGTTACCAAATTATTTCATTTTTTATGTAAATGATAATGAAAAGTTGACCCGAAAGTCTATTTTTAGAAAAATCTGGAATGATCAATTGAGTTATGAACTTAGATTTAATCAGCTTTATTAAGGTACAAACCCTAAGTACAGATTATAATTATGTGACTGCTGGCATATAAGTGATTATGTGACGAGAATAATGGAAATATACCCGAGATTATTATTGAGCATGCATTGTACATAATCTATATACATATGTGCATAAATAAATACTTACATAATTGTGCAAATTTATGATATGTGTAAATGTATATTGTATGATATACAGGAGTATTTAGAGCTTCAACATCCAGACATTGCCGAGACTTCGAGGCAATAACTTTCTGGAGCAACTTGTGAGTCAACCTAGATGGTCTCGTTCATTGTTGTTGTGTTTTAAATATTTGCATTGAATGACTACTGATATGATTAATATGTAGTGTGAATGTGATTGTATTGATTCTAGACATTGAATGTCTGAGGCGTTTGATGCATGTAAAAATCATCAGAAGTGCTCTTTATATGTGAATTTGATGAAATATATGATACTCAACTTGATTCTTGAATGTCGGACCAAGTTCTGAAGAAAAATGTGAATGTACATATAAATGAAATAAGTGATTCTCAATGTATATGTTGAATGTCAGACAAGGTTTGATGACAAATGTGAACGAGAATGTGATAGTGAATATGATTGTGAGATATTGAGCACTTTTAATTGACTGAATATGTATGATGCATTTCATTACATGAATGCATGATAACATAAAGATTGTTGTGACCTGAGTAGCCACCGAAAAAGAGCTAAAGCTTAAAAAGAGAAAAAGAGCTTAAAGCTCATAATGAGATTAAGAGCCAAAGGATCATTATGTATAATGAGCCCGGTACCTCCAACAGATACAGGATAGTTATCAATGAGACCGGTATCCATAATGGATCGCGATAGTTATAGACACTTAGTCACAACAATAACAATTGAAAGTGTGTCTCATGAGCACTGCATATGCATCTGATATGTATAATTTAAATAGTTTGACTGACTTCTGAATGTGAAATATATTCTAAATGAATATGAAATGTAAGTGACTCATTATGATGAATTAATGAAGTGATATGAAATATGTGATTATATGGATTAATGTGTTATGTGATTAAGTGAGCCATCGAGGATGGTCCACTCACTGAGTTTGCAAAACTCACCCCAAATTTTGCGATATTTTTAAGGCTTAGAAAAGATTTTCAGTTAGACAAATTGGAGTCTAGCCACTACATTCGAGTAAGAAATGGAGGTCGGGATCAGTTCGTGCCTACATATATATTTCATTATTTTGTATCAAAATTTTTATTTATAAATATTGTACAATGTGTATATGAATGATTTTGTAATGTAATGACATTATGACTAAAGTGTTTTGTATCTGTAATGAGACCAAGTGGCTAATGAATTGCTGATGTCTTGTATAATGGTTGTAACTCTTGTGTTTGAAAATGTTTATGAATAAAATGACCTAAAATTGATTATTGATTTTCCACATATGCGTGTGATATTTTTGAAAAAAATTTATGATGAGTTTGATTGACTAACTGATCTAGCATACCACCCTCGTAGAGTATGTTCTTTAATACCGTCGGTATGTTCAGTGATATGCACTATGAGAGTAGGGTGCTACAATTTGGTATCAGAGCCCAGATTTAGTATCTTACATGGGTTTTTCTCGAAATATGTGTCAAGTTACATGTATTTTAGACATGTCATAGCAGATAGCAGCAACTAATCCCTAGTATGAGTCACATTTTCTTGAGTCACACGCGTGAGCATTTGTTAAGAGTTTGAGTTGATAGAAGTAGTGAGAAGAATGACGATCTATTAGAATGTGAGAAAATGAAAGTTTGAAGAGATCTAGAATTGAGAAATAGTATATGGTTAGATATGACAGATAAAGATTCAACGCAATTGTATTAGTGGATGTATTATTAAATATGACATCAATATTGTATTGTGGCGATATATCCTCAAATGTGCAATAGATGTGAATACATTATCGTGGACTGATTCAGGAAGGTAGTTATATAAATATGAATGACAAGATTTAAAGTGTACAAGTCAAGTTGAAAGAAAATATAATTTTCTATGACCTTGAGAGGTTAAACTTGGACTTAAAATGATTGTTTGATAAATGTGATAAGAGTTATGATTTAGCATAAGAATATGTCTGTGAAATTGAGATTGGAATTTTAGGATAATTATTCATTTATAATCTCGAATTGATTATGAACATACGGAGGTATGAAGATATAATGGTAATTTGAAGGTGAGATAATGATAGCGATATATGTAAAAGTTGTCAAAGTTAAGTTTTGTGAGTACATATCTAATAATGGGTTCATCATGATAAGTGAGAATATTGTACACATATTTATTATATGTGTGGAGATGATATAGGGTGCAATCTATGACTTATTGAATATTTGTTAGTCATAGTTCTCATAGTTCAAAGTCTAAGATGAATTAGAGTAATACATGAAAATGCTTATAGTGATCTATCGGGGATAGATTGATGAGTCATCCGCCTTTATATTTGGATAAATAAGGCCTAAAAATGGTAGAAGGCCAGAATTGATTCGAGATACTGTTGATAAGTGAAATGAATATGTAATAGGAGTTAAGTGATTCAAGAAAGATAAATGAGTTAGGTGGATCAACACTGAAGGTATGGATAGACATAAAAGTTAAGTGTATTAACACTAAAGAGATGTGAATTATCAAGCGAAAGATGAAATAATTCTAAGAGTATTGCCATGGAAAGATATGCTCAGGTTGGGAAAAAGGGGGAACTAAGCCCAATATAAATTTAGTCCATGTGAAATTATTGTGAGAATATGACTATTGACTTATGAGTTAGTATTACCAATACAAGACGTTTCAGATTCACACTGTGTTATATGGATATGTTTAGGAAATATCGTTATGATCCGATATATGTGTTATTGATACCGGAAGTGAAATTGGAAGTAATCTGAAATATATTGAGGAAACAGATAAGATAGTGTGATATCTGAATAAGTAATTGGAAGACCAAGTGATTCCATCGACTATAGTCAATTGAAAGAAATTATTCGAATGATGAAGTTAAATGGGAAATGGAGGAGCATACGAGGAAACAACACCCTACCTTTTGATCAATTAGATATGAATTTCGAGGATAAAACTTATTAAGGGGGAGAATTGTAACATCTCGTTTCCATTATAAGGGTTAGAACCTTAGATTTCTATACTTATGAGATATCAATGAGAGATTAGAAAAGTTTATTTCATTCTCATACATAATATAACATACACACACATGTAAACATTTATTTTTGCACAATAAAATGATTGTACATGCATTATTTGACATTTTTCTAGGTATGATTGATTTTAAATGTGAATATGTAGAGCATTGTGGTTAATATGTGTTTAAAAATTGATTTAAAGAGTGTATTTATTGATTTGGAATTTTTAGTGAAATTTACGAAATTTTTAAAAATTTTGAGTATTTTTGAACTAGGAAAAATGTCATGTGGCAAGTCAATTGAAATGGTAGTAGAAATAATAGTCAAATGACAGTGAAAAGTTTTGTAGATGACTTTGGATTTATTGACAAGTATCATAAAAAAATTGAGAGACAATTGGAGTAAAAAGTTAAGATGATTAGACTAGTTAAATAAGAGAACTTAGTTTAAGTTCATAGAAATTGGACAACTTAGCCCTTATTCCTACGAATATACTAGAAAGATCAAATTAATTGTTTGATCTTACTTTCTTCATCTTCATGACTTTCTTCATCTTCTGTGAGTTTCTTTACTTCTATAAATTGTCTCACCCTTACAACGTAAGCCTTGCTTTCATTTTTCACTTGCTATTTCTTTTTGTTACCTTCCTAACGTCACTGAAATACCTAAACTTAGAACCTTCAACTGTTCATGATCGTGTTCTATTAGAAAGCAAGGGTTTGCATGATTTTAAAGAATTTGGAGTTTTAAACAAGTATCGAATGGTTCTTCATAATATGTAGAATGAAATATGCATCACATTAGTTGGCAGTTCAGTGTTTCTAAAATAAGGTTGTATATATATTGATGGAATGTGAATGAAAAACTAGGGTGTGTGCATGTGTTGTTTTTACATATTTGATGATCAATATGTTATAAGATGGTGTTAAAATGATTTCTGAAACAGAAAGATCAAAGAAAATATATATAAAAAGAGTGTAGAAAATTGTGGAGAAATGATATGCGTATGCTCTATTTTTGCTGTTGTTTGCATAAATCTCGTTGGGTGTTTTAGAAATGAACTAAAATGAGTTTAGAGATAAGGAATAAGTGTAAAGTGAAATCGTGATATAGAGAGGATTCAAATGATAAGTTTAAGATGAAGTGAAAGTGTTAATAAAGAGGAAGAGGATGTAGAAAAATGAAAAAGGTGCAGAAAACATGATGAAGATGCGTGAGTGATAGGTTCTGCTTTAATGTTTATGAACAATCAAATATTTTGATTTGTTTGTGATCAAGTTGAGCTGAAATGGAAGTAGGAATGAAGAGGAAATAGTGAGGACATAAGTTTGAAATGGTAGATTAAGCAAAAGAGATGAAGGAGAGAAGAAAAATCTGCAGTTCGTGAATTTAGAGAAGAAACTAGGCAATGCATGATCATGCTTGACAAAAGGGGAAAATTGAGGTCGTGCATAATCGTGCATAAGCACGATCATGAAATTGGCGATGAATCTTGCAATGCACGATCATTACATTGTGCTATCGACTGGGATTGCACGATCATGACAATGATGGTAGACTGATAGCTGACAATTTCGAACATCCTTCGTTCTTTTGGCTATAACTTTCTTCTCCTGACCTCCAAATGACTTAAAATTTGAATCAACAAACTCCTCACATGTTGTTCTTTCTTTCCTCCAAAATTTATGGCCATCTGAATTCATCAGGAAAAGATTGATTGATGAGTTTAGAATGAAAATGATGAAGTGTAAGAGAATGAATAGTCAGCTGTATTTTGTCCATATCTTGATATGTAGATTTCCAAATGAAATTATTTTTTATTTAGATTAAACTAGATACGTATTTCTACAAATTTCCTAAAGAAGTATAATTTCAATTCTATCTCTAAGAATTTTAAATTTTGGCTTGAAGTTAAGTACAGAGTACTATTGTAGCGAAGTATTTTGAATATAACTTTTGGAATATTGAATCAAATTGTATGTTGTTGGTGTCCTTAGGAACTTAAGACCTGGGAGAACAACTTTTCAGAAGGAAATGTTGCCAAATTACTCCATTTTTCTTGTCAGAATGATCATGAAAAGTTGACCCGAAAGTCTATTTTTAGAAAAATCTGGAATGATTAATTGAGTTATGAACTTAAATTTAATCGGTTTTATTGAGGTGCAAACCCTAAGTACAAATTATACTTATGTGAGTGCTGGTATATGAATGAAAATGTGACGAGAATAATGGAAATATACCCGGGATTATCATTGAGCATGCATTGTACATAATCTATATACATATTGCATAAAAGAGTACTTACATAATTGTGCAAATTTATGATATGTGTAAATGTATATTGCATGATATAGAAGAGCATTTAGAGCGTCAACATCCAGATATTGCCGTGACTTCGAGGCAATAGCTTTCTGGAGCAACCTATGAGCCGACCTAAATGGTCTCATTTCATCGTTGTTCTATTTTAAATTTCTACATTGAATGACTACTGATATGATTGATACACAATGTGAACATGATTGTACTAATTCTGGACATTGAATGTCGAAGGGGTTTAATGCATGTAAAAATCATTGGAAGTGCTCCTTGTATGTGAATTTGATGAAATATGTGATACTCAACTTGATTGTTGAATGTTGGACCAAGTTTCGAAGAAAAATATGAATGTGCATATGAATGAAATAAGTGATTCTTAACGTATATATTAAATGCCAGATCAAGGTTCGATGACAAATATGAACGAAAATGTGATAGTGAATATGATTGTGTGATATTGAGTACTTTTAATTAACTGAATATATATGATGCATTTTATTACATGAATGCATGACAACATAAAGGGTATTATGACTGGAGTAGCCATCGAAAAAGAGCTTAAAGCTCATAATGAGATTAAGAGCTAAAGGCTCACCATGTATAATGAGCCCAGTATTTCCAACGGATACGGGACAGTTATTAATGAGTCCGATAACCACAATAGATACGGGACAGTTATAGGCACTCAATCACAACAATAACAATTGAAAGTGAGTCTCATGAGCACTGCATATGCATATGATATATATGATTTAAATAGTTTGAATGATTTCTGAATGTGATATATGTTCTAAGTGAATATGAAATGTATGTGACTCATTATGATAAATTGATGAAGTGATGTGAAATATGTGATTATATGGATTAATGTGTTATATGATTGAGTGAGCCATCGAGAATGGTCCACTCACTGAGTTTGCAAAACTCACTAAAAAATTTATAATATTTTTTAGGCTTAGAAAAGATCTCTAGTTAGATAAATTGGAGTCTAGCCATTGCATTCGAGTAAGAGATAAAAGACGGGATCAGTTCGTGTCTGCATATGTATTTCATTATTTAATATCAAAATGTGTATTCACAAATATTGTACAATTTGTATATGAATGATTTTGTAATGTAATAACATTACAACTAAAGTGTTTTGTATCTATAATGAGCCTAAGTGGCTAATGAATTACTCATGTCATATATAATGGTTGTAACTCTTGTGTTTGAAAATGTTTATGAATAAAATAAGCTGAAATTGATTATTGATTTTCTACATATGTGTGTGATATTTTTGAAAAAAAAATTGTGATGGGTTTGATTGACTGACTGTTCTAGGATGCCACCCTCATAGAGTATGTTCTCAAATACCATCAGTATGTTCGGGGATATGCACTATGAGAGGGGGGTGACACAATTTTGAATTGGAATTGAAAACATATGGATTAAGAAATTAGCCAATGCTAATGTTAGAAAGCAATTCGGTTCAAGAGTTGAATCGAAAGTCAAATATTTAGATACATAACATGTCACAACCTATAAAGAAAACCTTGTAAGATGGTTGCATTAAAGAATGCGTGCCAGGGTTAGTTAGGTGGGATGATGGATGGTTATGGATATAGATTTAACGTGATTGATGAAACGTCCTAAACCATACCATATAGTCATTGTGACTATAATCATATGAATTAAATGAGACCAGAGTATGAAATCCCTAACATATAATATGAAAACTAATGCCTTCCATTAATATGGGGAGAACCATAATTCTTTTAGAGTTAGGGTTATTAGGTAAACCCAAGCCCGCCCCATACGGATATGTTCGAACCATAGAAATAAGATTTTCATATTAATAGGTCGATTTTCACTAGAAATGTTGATTAGTTGAGTAAACTTAAGGTCAACATAGACAGAGGTGCAATTGGGTAGCGTACATCATATGTACACACATCAAGAGTTGATAACCCATATTTGTGCATACATCACGAGTTGATAGCACTAAATGATAGTTGCAGCTATGATGCAATTGATATGACCGATACCTACTGATTAACCTAAGGTGACTTGTTAGATAAACCCAAGGTCATTCTTAGTAATATCAAATATCGACCCACTTGGACACTTTGTCATAATTTTGCTTGGATCCGTAGTGAGGGCTGTGGAAACTATTGGGAGTTATATACATGTCATACAAGTCCTTATGATCATACATGTATTTATATTCTAACATTCTTTCTATCTTCACATTTAGGTTGATTGAAGATGTCTTCCAGTATGAATTTGCGCTCACTTATGGATTCTAATAAATTAACTGGACCCAATTTTCTTGATTGGCTGAGAATCTGAGAATCTGAGAATTGTTCTCAGATCTGAGGAGGTAGGCTATGTCCTAGACCTTCCACATCCTGATCCCTCTACTGCTAATGCTTCTGTTAAGGATCAGAGAGTATATCATAAGCATCTCAAAGATAGTGACTTGGCTACCTGCATTATGTTAGCCTCTATGTCGCCAAAGCTGTAGAAGCAAAATAAGTCTATGGATGTTAATACTATAGTGTTTCATCTTAGAGAGCTTTTTGATGAGCAAGCTCGGTTTGAAAGGTTCTAGACCTCAAGCTTGCTCTTCACGACTAAGATGACTCCGGAGACATCTGTACTCTTCTTCTTCTAGTTCAAGAAAAAATATCTTAAAGAAGAAAAGGTCTAAGAGACCAAAAGGAAGTGCAGCCAAAAATAAACTCAAAGAGTTTAGATCGAAAGGAACTTGCTGTTGAATCGGGAAAAGAAAGGATGTCATATTTGGAGAACTGGTAGATTTCAAAACTTTTTAGAAACCTTATTTGCAACGGAAGCAATATATCTAAATTATCATGCCAATCTATACATGATATGGTATAAGGATAATAATAAACATAAACATAAACAAGATAGTGATAATACCGACTCCTTCGCTACAAGTTTAATTCCTCGCTGTGCTATCCTCTCCTTCTTCTTATATGCAAAGCCTTTGCTTTTGAATCCTTTCCTTTGTCAATCTATCCTCTCCTTGTTGTTATATTCTCAACCAATTTGATTTACATCTTGTTCTTCCAAAACAACTTGGTTAACAAAATCCTTTGGTGGGAAAGGAGAAAAAATGTTTGAAGGAGATTTTTCTTAGAAGAAATAAACCAAAAATGAGACTCTTGTTTTGCAAATTTCGGCTCATTCATTAGGAGAGAGAGAGTCAAACCATGCAAGGACATTTTCTCAAACACTGAATTTCGGTTATGCATGGAATGGAAGAAGAGAATAGCATCTAATGCATCACTTCTCACTTTAATCAATCATCAAGTAGCTAATAAATGAGACTCTTCTCATTTATCTTTAAGATGGCTATATGAAAAGACTATTAACCTAAATATGACC
>JAOQMP010000007.1:21291902-21307264 GCA_027563575.1 Erythroxylum pedicellare
TGTTCTAGGTGTGTTGCATGTAGACAAGCGAAATCAAAGACCCATTCACATGGTTTGTATATTCCTTTGCCTGTGCCTAAGCATCCTTGGACTAATATATCTATGGACTTTGTATTGGGGGCTGCCTAGACAAAAAACGGTAGGGATAACATATTTGTGGTTGTTGATAGGTTTAGTAAAATGACACGCTTTATTGCATGTCATAAAATGAATGATGCCATTTATATTGCTGATTTGTTCTTTAGAGATGATGTGCGTTTGCATGGTGTTCCAAAAACCATTGTTTCATACCGTGATATAAAGTTCTTGAGTCACTTTTGGCATGTTCTTTGGGAAAAGTTAGGAACTAAGCTTTTGTTTTCTACTACTTGTCATCCTCAAACAGATGGCCAAACTGAAGTGGTCAATAGAACTTTAGGATCTCTTTTGCGTGCTGTTATAGAGAGGAATCTTGAAACTTGAGAACAATGTTTGCCATTAGTTGAATTTGCATACAATAGGAGCATTCATTCTACTATTGGTTATTCACCATTTGAAATAGTTTATGGATTTAACCCTTTTATGCCTTTGGATTTGTGTCCTTTACCATTACATAAGTTATCTAGTAGGGATGGATAACACAAGACTGAATTGGTGAAGAGCATTCATGAGAAAGCAAGGCAACAAATAGAGAAGCGGAATGAAGCAAAGGCGTACAGGGCTAATCAAGGGCGCAAGTTGTTGAAGTTTGAGCCTAGAGATTGGGTTTGACTGCATTTCAGGAAGGAGAGGTTTCCTAATCAAAGAAAATCTAAGTTGGATCCTAGAGGTGATGGGCCATTCTAAGTGCTTGAGAGAATTAATAATAATGCCTACATGATTGATTTGCCAGGTAAGTATCAAGTATCCACTACTTTTAATGTTGTTGATCTCTCTCCCTTTACTAATGTAGGTCTGATTCGAGGATGAATCCTTTTGAGAAGGAAAGGGATGATACAACTAGCCTTCGCAATGGAGTTCCACGTCTTACACATCAACCAGACAAGCTACACATGCTAAGTGATCCAATTACAACGCAACAAGCTTCAAAGCTTAATCAAGCAATGCAAGCTTTTGTTCAAGTCCAAATCACAAGTCAAGTATATGAGGAGGCTGAAACATCCATAGAGGAACACCAAGGCACGCCCAAGCTTGTGACTTTATTAGAGGAGGCGTTGGAAGAGGTTAGCACTTAACCATTTATGCCCATTTTTGATAATTTGGGTTTATTATTTATTATTTCTTATTTTAGGCCTAAGGACTTATTTATGAGTTGTTCTTTTAATTAATAACATGAGCTTTGTTTGACTGGGTTATTTTGAGACTTATTTGTTTAATGTGTTTAGCCCATTACTAAAAGGATTTGGATCAGATTATGTTCAATTGGCTAGCTGCTCCTAGATTTGCTAGGATTAGCCTAGTTTTCATTAAATGGGCTTGTAAACTCATTTTTATTAGGGTTAAGACTTGGTCAAGATATTTATACCTTATTATATCCTTGTAACTCTATATTGGATGATTAATAAAGTTTCGGAATTAAGTTCTTCAAATGAGCCGTGATTGTTTTCATGGTTATTTCAAGAAATTGATTTGCATCAATAAGTAAGTACTTGCAATGTAAATTGATTTCTGATTTCTTTAAAATTGGGTCTCAAACTTATAATTTATAATTTAAGGTTTAATATAGCATGTTTCTAAAATAGAAAGATTAGAGTTTTAATTCAATAGGATTATGAAATTTCAAGATACTTATTTCCCTGGAGTTTCCATTTCAATGCTTTATTAAAATCAATACCTTTTGAACTTTTCATTTAATTCGTCAGTATCAGTGACACGTCTTATAAGTCGTATTCTCAATTCTAGTACCCTTGCCCTTCACGGGACTGTCAACAATCGACGTGGTCGAAGTTTCAAGATTTTAGTTCAAGCAAGATAATTTATATGTTAACGTAGCACATATCCGAAGGGGATGTAGCTCAGATCGTAGAGCGCTCGCTTAGCATGCGAGAGGTACGGGGATCGATACCCCGCATCTCCATTGAACAATTTTCATTTTGACTTCTTCCTGTTGTCCTCTCTGCGATCACTCCGCGGCTGCTAACTGATTATTCTTTATTTTGACTTCAAAACGGTATTCTGAACTATTTCTTTTCAAGTTTCAACACACAACAATATAATGACAGAAGATGAGAGCGTAAACCTAGTACGCATAGGCAGACATACATCATCAACATTAATTTCAAACGTACCGTGAGTAGGAGGTGTTGGTTGGCAGTGCAAGTTTGTGACAGCAAAACCGTGACACATAAACCGACAACAAAGGAGAAATCAAGTTTGCCATGTATGTTTTCATATTCATTGAGCATCCTCTTATTCAATTTTTGTGGATCCTATTTATGGAATGTATAGATACTCGTCGTTGTAGTTACGGAATAATATTATCAGGTGATATGTTCCAGTAAAAGAGACAAAGTCCAGATAAAGAACTAAGCAAAGAAGTAAACAACGGAGTTTTAAAGTATCGAGATAAATGATTTTATTGAAAAGAACAAACAGTGTTTTTGCATTTGCTTCGGGACCGTTCGATTCAAATTTGTAACGGAGGAATTCATTGTCAAGAGACTCAGGATATAGGCCTCAACTTCCAAGGATGGTAAGTCATACAGCTGTTATGAACTATTATCTGGTTTCTAAATCTCGAGTGAATATATCTTCCAGATACGTCCAATGGGTTTCTTTCGTTTAACGCAAGACATCATGGTGCAATTATAGATTGAAATGAAGGCATGGTAACTATAGCATGAATCGTTTAACATACATCAAATGCTAAGAGATTGAATACGGCAGAAGTTGTAGCTTTCTTAAAAGTATCAACTACAAGAGATTATACTTAATATCGGTAATCATCATTCTTCAAATCCCACCATGCACGTCTGCAACTGGAGCTTTCCGCAGCTTTTCTTGTTTTTAGCTTAAATAAAACTAAACAAACGAGTAGCTATGAATGCGATTTATCTTGACAGCACATCAGCAACGACATCACCCATGTGCTCTCTCTATCTAGAAGAAGATCACATTGAATGAAAAAAGATAAATATTTAGCATTCCAATAAACAATAACAACAAATGACTGCTGCCTTTGTTTTGTATAACGTCAGCCGTTGTGAATAGTAAATATAGCTAAATGCTGGATTAAACTCTTAACTTTCTGGTTCTTCAGCTAAACAAGACTTCTCATTTTGGGCTGAGCATTTTACCTACAATACAAACAACATCAAAGCCAGCAACATTTACTACAAAATTTGATTGAAACCCAAATTTATGGGAGTTCGGTAATACAAAATTTTATCTCCAACTAATAAAAAGAATATTTTAAATTACCTACAATCTGTCACTAATTACGCTCTCTATTAACTGTTACCTGAATGGAAAATGATATTAAAGTAAATTGTTCCATACAAGATATTTGTATTAAAATGTATGGCAAATTTTTAGTTTATTAAGGAACATCAAATTATTAAGTAAAAATTTTAAATCAGAAAATAAAATGTTAAATTGAATAAAAATTATTGTTATATTTAAAATTTAAAATTTGATATCAAGTATTTCCAAATTTTAACTCTATTAAACATTGGAATTGAATTGTGTGAAAATATAATATTGACATATTATTTTCGTATGCCTTCTCACATTTCAGCGTGTCAGAGACTCGAAAGACCCACCAAAAAGAGCCTACATGCAAGCTGAATTTGGTAGCTGCGACGAGTGCACATTATCGACCCGTGGACTGTTTCTAGCCTAGAGAGAAGCAACAACAACTCTAGTTATAGCTGTAGAGTCCTTAGAGCGGAAGCTTGTAGTGTAAAAAGATGAGGGTATCATCAACTTTTGCGTTGTACCCACCACAGAGATCAAAAGAACCAGACAACAACGTGGTTTCAAGTAAAGTTGGCGTAGACTAAAAACCGGTTGCACCTGGCGGTTTAAGGTCCCCCCACCTAAATTGGTGTCAGCTCGTAGGTATTACGTTTGCATTGCACAAAGAAATTTCCTTCTATAAATTCACTAATGCAATCGTTTATTTACAGTCGTCCTTGTTCCTGCCTTCTATCAATATCATTGGAGACTCTAAAGGTTCCATCTTAAATATGGTTTTACCAATTTTCTGTTCTTGTGCCTTAATATTGAGGTGGTTGGCTAGAGTTATACAACTGCTGTACCTTTTGCAGGAAAATGGCACCTCTTGGTCTTCTCTTGGTGGGTATTCTTTGTCTAGTCTCAACTTGCATTTCAGGGTATGATGGTGGTTGGGGTGATGCTCATGCAACCTTCTACGGTAGTGGGGATGCCTCTGGTACAATGGGTATGCAACACAATGTTCAGTTTGCAGTTCTGTTTTTGCAGTCGTTGGGACACATTGATACCATTTGTTTATCTTGTTATGTATATGTTTGTAATGTACGTAGGAGGGGCTTGCGGATACGGTAACCTGTACAGTCAAGGATATGGGACAAACACTGCAGCACTGAGCACAGCTTTATTCAACAACGGTCTGAGCTGTGGTGCCTGTTTCCAAATTAGATGTGTGAATGACCGAAAATGGTGTCTTCCTGGCTCGATTATGGTCACTGCCACCAATTTCTGTCCACCCAACAACGCCCTACCCAACAACGCTGGGGGCTGGTGCAACCCTCCCCAACAACATTTTGATCTTTCTCAGCCTGTTTTCGAACAAATTGCCCAATACAGAGCAGGAATTGTCCGTGTTTCTTATAGAAGGTATTCACTTCTTAGCTGAATTGCCTTTTCTTTTAGCAGGGAAAAAAACCTTTGAAAAATTGCACCATGGTTTTTCTCCCTACCGTACTTAGATTTACTTTTGACAGGTTTTTCTTATTACAGGGTACCATGTCTAAAGAAAGGAGGAATAAGATTCACAATCAATGGCCACTCGTACTTCAACCTGGTACTAATCACCAATGTTGGAGGCGCTGGTGACATTCATGCAGTTTCAATCAAAGGGTCAAGAACAGATTGGCAACCCATGTCTAGAAACTGGGGTCAAAACTGGCAAAGTAACTCCAAACTCGATGGACAGAGCCTCTCATTCAAGGTCACCACAAGCGATGGTCGCACCGTGGTCTCTTACGACATCGTCCCCGCCGGCTGGTCTTTCGGCCAGACATTTAGTGGCCTCCAGTTCACCTAAAACCAGACAACCAAGCCCAATATTTACATAATAATTAAGACAGTTTAATTACTGTCTGCTGTTCAAAGTTAGAAAAAAAAAAAAGTAAAGTGAGACAAGCCAGTGGGTTTATTTTAAGAGACCCTTTGTGCATTGTCCTTTAAATTTGGTGAATTGGTAAGGTTTCTATCCTGCTATGTTTTCTAAAGGCAGACAGGAAAGTCGAAGTGGTGGATGTTTTGCGATTACCACCCTTCATGGCTAGTTTGGTTAGAGTATCACAGTGGCAAAACTAAACCGGTTTTAGTTAAGGCAGTCAATCGTTTAAGACAGTAACGTGTTGTAAGTTGTATCTCAATAAAAATAAACGGTTTTCGTGATATTGTTATATGGATTGAGTAGGTAAATATGTATGGTATAATAGAAGTGAATTTGTTAATCCACATATATACATGACAGGGCAGCTAAAACAATATGCAATATCCTTTCTTTTACAGAGGAAGAAAAACAACAAAACCGAAAAAGTTTAACTAGCACAATGCTCCTTGTTTGTCCCATTGGATGAGCTGGATACTGACAACGGTGGCTCTTGAAGGTAATGTATGCCTGGACTGGCTTGGACTGCGAGTGTAGCCAAGTTATCTATGCACTAGTTCCTTTCACGATGCACGTGCTACACCTGCACCTCCCAATCTTGTTGGATGAGTCCATGGGTACATGCCAACAAAAACATATTCTTAGATAAGTCTGTACTGGAAGAGCATAGGATATTAATGACTTTTAAGGAATCAACTTAGATAATGACTCGACAGTACCCTAGCGTTAAGCCCGAGTGGACTCCCCAGAGTTTGACAACCAGCGACGATTCTCATCCAATATGCTGTATAAATCCACCGCATTACTGCCCATACCAGTTTTGAATTACACCCCCAGCGGTAGCGATGGACGACCTTTGTTTAACCGCTCCATCCGTATTTAGTTTGACCCAATCTTCTGGCGGTTAGGTCCATCCAATTGGACTACCCACTGATAAATCTTGTGTCAGAAACACACAGTTTTCCACTACCCTAGCCCTTACTATCTACTCCACATACTCCATATCTACTCTCTGACCTTCTTCTGGCCAAACAAGTCAGCTTTAAAGAGACTTTTGTTCCTCCAATACCAAAGCTTCCAGCATGCAACTCCAAAAATGGTAGCCCATTCCCCTTACATCACTTGGGTGTGTTCCATAAGGTTTGATTTCACCTATAATGCCACATCTTGTTGAAAGAAAGTCGTATTGACCACCCTCAAGGGGAAGTTTCGCCAGAAAGCTTATAATCTTGGACGGTCTCGGATGACATGTAGAATGGACTCTTCCTATCCACCTATGTGACAACTGCTATCCGTAATAAGATGACGTGCCACTCATTGCTGGTTGGTCAGGAGCTTGTTCTTACCCAACAATCATAGGAAAGCCCGGACCTGCTGGGGCCTTGCCTATCTTCAAATTAGATCCCAGAGGCTAGCATTAACATCCGTGGTGCTCCCATCGATTAAGTCGTAGGCTACTGCCACTGTGAATCGTCCATTCTTAGATTGACCCCACCTCATGGTATCCTCCACTGTTGTGTCTGCATTAGGGGTTATTTCTGCGATATCCAGACAGATTGAGGAAGGGAGGTACTGTTGGAATAAGTTCCACTTCCAATTTCCAGCTTCATTTTACAAGTCCGCTACTTTAGCATAGAGCACGTTATTGGATATCGAAGATGTCGCCACAAAGATGAGCAGGCCCCATTCCTTTGCCCAATTATCCAGCCAAAAGGAAATTCGCCTACCATTGCCCAGCCTCCTTTTCAACCCTTGGCGTATAAATTGACAAATCGCTGCAATTCCTTTCCAAAAGTACGAAGCTCTGCGCCTATCTAGTGTATAAGGGACATGGTGGGATGCTATACGGTATTTTGCCTTAACTATTTTGACCCATAAGGCTAAAGGTTGGGTAATCAAAGTCCAGCCCAACTTTGTTAGTAACGCATCGTTGGAAGCCCTTATATGCTTAACACCTAATCCTCTTGCCTTTTTGGGCTGACAGACTGCCTCCTAGTTCACTAGGTGTACTTTCTTTTGCTCTCTCGTGGGGCCCTAGATAAAATTGCGCATGATTTTCTCCAAGTCATCACAGAGTTACCTCGGCAGTCTCACAGTTTGCATAGTGTAAATAGGGAGGGCTGAAATCACGGGCTGAGTTAAGGTGACTCATATCGCTAGAGACAACTGCCTGGCACGCCACCCTGATAGTTTCTTTTGGGCGTTATCTAGGATATGTTGATAGGTGTGTCACATGGTACGCTCATGTATCAATGGTACACCTAGATATTTACCCAGATTATTCGTGCTCTTGATGCCCAGGCTTTGACTAATTCGGTTTACAGTTACTGGAGAGATGTTCTTGGAAAAGAAAATCCTAGTCTTATCCATGTTAACTTTTTGCCCAGAAGCCTTATAAAACTCCTCCAGAGTCTTTGCGATTACTTGTGTCTGGGACTTCGTAGCTTCAGCGAATAGAACCAGGTCATCAACAAAGAAAAGGTGGGCGATAGGGGGCCCTGTAGGGCTCAATTTTAGCGGTCTCCATTGCCCTTGTCCCACTTTTCTCGAAATAAGCTGTCCTAGCCGTTCCATGCACAAGACAAAGAGATAAGCGGAGATCGGATTGCCTTGTCTAATATCATTCCATACAGGGAGGTTTGAATCGGTGGTATCGCTCTAGTGGGACTCCTAAATTTCGGGTTATTTTCTTCTTGCATTGGGAAAATGATTTCTACCTTGTTCCAAAAATACAGTTCTCGCACTGAGAAAGTGAACCGTAGATGTTGCATATTCGAATTCATTAATGCCCGCTTCGCACCATTACACTAAGTATTTTTTTAAAACATATGAATCAATTAATTTCACCAAATCACATAATTTGTTGATTATTATATAACTCAATAATTTATTTAACATTTGAATTACTTGATTTTTATTATCATATGACCCAATACTTTATTTAATGCTTACCTAAAATAATGGTAAATGTCAGGTGTGTTTAGTCACTATTTGTTAACGAAACTAAAAAAATTAAAAAACTTAATTCAATACTATAATCTATAACCTACGTGTGTTATGCTATTATTTTGAATATAAATTTAAGGGAAAGAGTTAATTTAAAAATAAAAATTATAAGAATTTTTTGATAATTTTTAAGATTATTATGTTTTCAATAAGTTATTCAAACTATAAAAAAGACTTGTATCTCTCATCTAAATTATGTTTCCATGTTTTCTAATAATTCAATACATGTTCCATTATACTAATATAAGTTGAAGGTACATTTTGCCCTTTAATGTTTATATAAAAATTTAAGTTAGACTATAATATTTGGCAGTATATAAAATGATCTTATAGTTTTGAAATGTTAAATAATGACTTTCAAATTGACAATTCTATCAATTTTGCTAACTTCACAAAAAATTAATTCAAGAGCTTCTATTAATTATGTATGTGCTTGACATAAGTCCCTAAAAATTGATTTCCTAATATAAAACCTTAAGTCCCCTAAAATCATAAATTAAGATGTCCAAATTTTTGTACCATAACTCTCCCCCCTTGGTATTTCATCTTTCTGGTAAATTTGGCCATTTCCCTTCCCTCCGTCTTCTTTGTAATAGAGTAATTTCTCTTCTCTTCGTCTTCAATGTCGCATATGGCAACATTTTTATTTGTTTTAGATGAGTTTGTGTTGTGATGGAGATTTTGTTTTGCATACTTTCATTTTTTTGGGAGTGGTAACTGGTTATTATCTTTTCCATTTTTCTAGAGTGGTAACTTCGGTACATTAGGAGTCTGCATTTGTTAAGTTTTTAAGTAGTCTCAAGAAAAAGTAGTTTAAATATATTACTGGTCCTTGGCAATATAAAGACAGATAAAATTCCCCTCAAAACAAAATCATTAGTTAATGATAAATAAGGATGAATAGTTAGTTGCAATCTAATATATTTGAATGACATACTTATCAACACACAGATATTTGTAAAGATTAATTAAATACCTATAACAACTCATAATATTTTATTTTTATATTTTACTATTAAATAGATAATTTTCTTTACATTAATTAATTCACTTAAATAAGTTATTATTAGAATAATAATTTCCTAATCATTTTAAATTTTCAATTGTATTTACATTAGCCATATTTAAGATATAGCAAGCTTTACAGACCATCAAAAGAAAGGTAAAACTGAGATATACTTAAGGTTTACATTTGTTGATAGCTTGGCAAGCTTGTGAGCTGAGTTATTTCTATCTCCAAAAATATATTTACAGGTAATGGTAACTTGATACTCTATTTCAACATCATCAAACTACAAACAGGGCGAAATACTAGTAAAAGTTTTAATTAGTTCTCAACTATTATAAAATATTTTAACATGAGAAGCAAGAAAAACTTTTGCAACGCCTTTACCCTTTAACATGTCAATAGCTTCAGCAATGTCTGGAGATGGCTGCAAAGAAAGACATATTATTGTTGTCGCAACAAATTTCCTAGACCAGTCATTTATGACAATTCTACTTCATACTGTTCGTGCTATCTCATCTCATATGGAATCTATTTTAACGATTAACCATCTTTCTTAAGCAGGTCAATATTTGGAGTCAAAGCTTGAAAATGTGAACCAGTGAAAGTATTGGTGGACCTGAAAATTGGGACAAATGAAGAGGGATGTCTAGTACCATCAACTTCATCTTCTCCATATGCTTCTGACGTTGGTTTATGTTCTACATGTAATCGATTGGTTATAGTTTAGTGACAAAATAATTTAAATAACTTTTTATCTTTTAAATATTTAGATTTATATGATAAAATCCATAAGACAATAATACATTTGATGGATGTTTTTGAGCTTATTCCAGAGGTAAGTTCTTTAATAAGCATGATTAAAAGCATAAATCATTGAAATATCTAGAAGCAAATTAATGCTGAGAATTATGATTTTCAAATGTATGAGCTAATCATAGATGAAGGATTTTAGAGTTAAAGCACATCAAAGTTATATATTAGCAAAATTTTAACATTTAGATGAGAACTTGAATAAAAAATCGCCCTCCAATTGCTGGGAAACAAATTTAGAAGAGCACGGTGATTTTGATTCATTCTGGTCTCCAAAATAACAAGTAGAGATCAGTTATTACCATTAACCAAATTCCTAATGGCTTATTGCTTTACAGGAGATTCAACCGTGATATTCCAAGAAGAGAATATCATTTTTTCATAATAGAAGAACCTAGGTTCTTCTTTATACTTGATTTCCTTCTAGGCTGGATGGAATTCATCTTCACTTGGGGAAGCTGGAATGGATTCACTGGAATAATAAAGGTTTGTCTAACATTGTATAGATAGCATTATGAGAGGAATCAATCACAGGTAATGTGTTGGCACTAGAGGATTCAATTATAGGAACTGGGGATTTTGGAATTGGATTTATAGAAACTAGTTTGGAACCGTCCTTTAACCATAAGTTTCCATTCTAGGTAAGTTCTCCTCGAGTGGATTTTTTCTCACTGAATCAGAAGGAACAATGAGAGTTTGTTGTAAGGTTGCAAAGTTTAAAGCCTCAAAAGCTCAGAGAGACGAATTCATATTCACATTCTCTTCCATTAATTCAAAAAACATTACGTTTATAAACACCTTCCCTATAGGCTTCCATACTTCTTTTTGTTTCATATTAGGTGGTTTCTAGGTATAGGTAATCATAACTTCATCTTCTACTAGCTGTAAATTTTCACTGTATTTCATGATAGGAATAACTTCAGGTAGGTTAGTGAGAGTGTCCACAGCTACACACACTCTTACAGAATTGATTCTCTTTGTTTCAATAGTGGCTTGATCCAAGCACAAAGGTCTCCATATGAAGCTTACAACATAGCTCAAACCTTCAGTTTTCCAATACTCTAAAGGTATTCATAAATGGAAATCCACAATGGAATATTGGTTGATTTAATATCATTAAAGTTGACTTTAGGTCTCTATGGATGAATGAGAAAAGGTTTGTTATAGTTATGCCAAGGTCCATCTTTAATCAACTAATTTACCGAATTAATGGCATTGAATTTGAAGAAAAAGATGTCTTTATTATTCAGAATAACATCAATCAAGCCATATTGTTTCCAATTACTCCAAGCCTAGGTTTTCATTGTTATAAATGATACTCTCCTATCAAGAAAATTTCCAACCAATGCGGACTATCACTTTTGAATACCAACTTGAAGAATGGACACAGAAGGAGAGACAATAAGCTTGTCAACTAAAGGACCAAGTAGGCAGTAAGATAATTTAACCTCAGGGTTGAGGTTGCCAACTACTTACACCCAGGATCACTTATTGTGAACATGAGGAACATTTAAGGATTCTGGTTTATTATAAGAAGTTGTAGCTATTTGGGAATGGTGTTCTGAGGTGTTGTAGACATGGTTGGAGTGGAGTGTGTGAGGAAGGAGAATAGTTCAGCCAGGAGGAGGAACAAGTTAAGATAGATGGTAAAGTCAAAGGGAATAAAAATTTTCAAATGCATAATTAGAATGAAGATGAAATTGTGCAAGTTAGAATCAGAAGCAACAATGGGCATAGGGTTGAAGGGAGCACCTGAATATAATGCTTTCGAGATGGAGCATAAGTTGGCTACAAATCACAAGCAATCAACAGAAAATCAGCTACTGGGAGCTACACTACCATTACTGCTCACCCACACAACACCTCCCACCCAGGTGAGAACTTCAATGTTGGTGGATTTGAAATCAAGTCAGACCAATCTATCATCTTCAGTGCTTTAGTTGGATGGGTTGGTCGTATATGGGCAAGAAGTGACTACATTTGCAAACAAAGAAGTTTTGATGATGTTTTTTGAGGTGTTTTGTGTTATGACGAGAAGTAGCATCTAATAGATTCTTTTGTGGTAGAAATATACAATTATAATGAAATCTTATTCTAGGAGGCATCAATACTGGAGGTTTGGTTAGGTATTCCTTGATTCCACCAAAAGCCACTTAATGCCTTTCCTCCTAATGAAATTCTTCAGAATTCTTCAACCCTAATAAACTTGAGAATTCTTTTGTTTTTCCTACCAAATTAGTAATGAATCTTCTCACATAGTTTACTTAGCCTATAGCTCCTTATTTTGAGGTGGTTTTGTTTAAAGAATGGATTTTATGCTTTATTCTTATCCAAGTCAATTCTTGAACTAAAATCATTAGGAAGTTCCCTACTTTCACTCCAACATCACACTTTAGGGGATTCAAACTCAAATTGTGCATTCTCATCCTACAAAAGGCTCCTCATAAATTGTTAATATGATATATATTTTTCTTTAACCTTATGATATTATCGTTTACATAAACTTTCAAAGTTCACCCTATCAGATCATCAAAAATGACATTCATAGCCCTCTGATATATGTCTCCTACATTATTGAAAGGCATTACAACCCACTTAAATGTCCCAATTGTTCCTGGATATCTACAAGTTATTTTAGAAATATCATTTTTAGTTGTAAAAATTTAGTTATAACCTAGAAACAGTCTATAAAAGAGGAAAAAAAATATCCAAGCACTGCATTTATTAAAGAATCTGCAATCAGCATCATTTATGCATCCTTAGGAATGGTTGCATTTAAATCTCTAAATTCTACACAAATTCTTATTTTCCCATTCTTCTTGACTATAAGCATGACATTCCCCAACTACTTAGTATATTTAGTTGGTCTAATAAAGCCAGCCTTATATAGTTTTTCAATTTCTTCTTTGACCTTTAACTCATCCTTTTTTGACCATTAGCTAGGGCTTTGATAATAAGGGCATAATTCTAGTTTTATTAGAAGTTTGTGTTCTACCAATATTTTACTCAAACCTGGCATCTTAATATAGTCCCAAGCAAAACAATCTTTGAATTCTTTCAAGAGTTCTACTAGTTCCAAATTTATCTTTTAGTCTAACTCTTGTTAACAAAGTCTCTGTTGAATTCTTCTAAATTTCCTAAATTCACTTATTCTAACAATTATTGATTTTGACCCTCACAATCATCAAACTTCTTCCTAGTGGATTTCAACTCTTAGACCTTATCATCAACCATTTGTGGTTCCTCCTCTTCTTTAAAAATCAATTTTATATTATCACATCCATTTATTTCATCTAAATTCTCTAAGATTTGATGTATTCGATATTTGATTTCTACAGCTCCAATTACTGTCCTTTCTTTTCAAAAGAACTCACTCATCAGGTTCCACTGTAATAGGAACTTTCGTCGACCTAAAAACTAGCACGTTTATGAAAATTTTGGCCTCCATCTTCATTTTTTCTTTTCCTTTCTTAAACTAACATGACTTCTGAATTTGCATTAGCTTTACATGATCCATATAGAATTTTGCCTCTATTACATCAACTTGAGTACATAATGGTAATGAATCAATCTAATGATTTTTACTGCATCTATTTTTCCATGAAAGTAAAAGCTAATGAAGGGTTGACAGAATGCAATAATTGGAGTGAATCTAATCTCGCACTAGTAAGACTTAGTGGCTGGCAAGGGTGTCAATAACACATAATACATTTAATAGAGTCTTCCTTCACATTATAATATTTATAGGGAGAATTTCCCATTTCCTAGTAGTTTCACCATTGAATGTAGCAATATATACTTTGGTTGGGATCAAGTTAGCATTATCCTTTCCTAAAGCTATCATCATTTTAGTCGATATAATGTTTGCTACTGACCGATTATCCACTAAAACTCTCAAAGTTAGCCTTCCATTGATATGAGCCTTAATATATAAAGGTCTTATTTGTTATGCCATAACCTCATCTGACTTTTTCTAATATCAATTTCTTGGGAAATCCAAGTCCTATTGCCAATACTGACACCTTACATTCTCTTTTCTCAGGAGGGTTTCTACCCTCTTTACACTAGATTTGCTAATGATGCTGGGAGCTTTATGAAAGGAATGATATATGGAATTAGAATACGAACTTTTTAAATTTTAATGAACTCACTAGAATCCTCTTTTTGGCTTTCAGAGTGAGCTAACTTCTTGTAAAATCTAGGAACTACTTTTGTTTTATCTTGCTTTTCACTAATGACTTATAACCTTCCCTTTTTGTTGTTAGGATCTGTAGTACTTTCTTTAGTAAAAATGAATTTCACATGAGGTGGCTTTTTAGAAGTTGACTACTTTATCAATGTTGGCTTATTTTCTTAATCTTGGCGGTGGATCTCTGTCATTGAAGCTACCTTTTAGTTAACTGTATCAGATTCTTTAGATGTATTACTTGCTGTCAATTTTAGGATGGTAGCACTCGGGGTGCTACCATAAATCTAGGTTATCTTCGCTAATAACTCAAAATTCGAAGTTTATATCTTTGTGTGTAAACTTAAGTGAAATTTACTTGGTGATTTTTTCTTGAATTTCTACCTTCTTTTGAATTCTAGGAATTTGTCAACCTTAATTCTCAAAGTTGGTGCTATAATTAGGAATAAAAAAACATGTTCTTGAATCCAATTGTTGATGCTAAATGATCTTCTACAATTTTCAAATTCTTTTGACATATAACAATAGACTTAAGTCAAATTCAGTGGCATTAATAGTTGCTAGTGGTAGTAACAAGTTTTTATCTATCATCATAGTTTGATTAGCCTCAATAAACATCATAATTCCTTTATTAATCAGGTCATGGATAACATTCTTAAATCTCTATCAATTTGTTGAGCAGCTTTATGCATTATGATATTTGCAATAGTCTTTCCCTTTAATTTCCTCTTTCATAAGACTCCTATATTATCGAGATAAATTGATAAAATTTTCTTTTAAAAAATTTCCTTCATTTTGAAGGTGTTAAAAGTGCATTGAACTTGAGTCAATAGTGCCAAGGAGTGGTGTTAAAAGCAAACTTATGAATATCGTACCGAGCTTGGTACCGGATTGGGTTCTGAAACGGAACTGTATCGGTACCGGTCAGTACCGGGTACCGGGTATCGTTTCAGGTAATTTTTTAAATTTATGAAATAGTCCCTAAAATTTTTAAAAATTGCAAAATAGTCCATATTGGTATATTGTACAGTTGTACTGTATACTTTACT
>JAOQMP010000007.1:21339879-21350320 GCA_027563575.1 Erythroxylum pedicellare
AGGGCACTATATTTACATAACTCCAACAATCTCCCACTTTCCCTAAAGCAAGTTTGACATATCCCTTATTCCCATCCTTACTAGGTAGCCCTCAAAACTCTTTTGAGACAACATCTTCATAAATGGATCAGTAAGGTTTTGCTTTGTGAAAATCTTTACCACATTCACCTCACCACGTTTTATTATCTCCCTTATAAGATGATACTTTCTCTCAATGTGTTTGGTAGCTTTATAATTCCAAGGTTCTTTAGAATTAGCCACCGCCCCATTATTATTACAATAAAGTGTAATGGACTTTTTTGCCTCAAGAACTACCTCCAAATCATTTAGGAACTTGCGGAGCTTGACTGCTTCTTTTGGTACTTCACAAGTAGCAATATACTTAGCCTTTATAGTCTAATCAACAATAAATAATTGCTTGACACTCCTCCAGACTATGGCTCCACTTCCTAAAACAAATATAAAACCATAAGTTGATTTCCTTGAGTCAACATTTGATTGGAAATCAGAATCTGTATATCCTATCAAAATAAGGTTACTTCCGAAGTAAACAAGCATTAAGTTATTCGTCCTATGAAGATACTTCAGTATGCACCTAACCGCTGTCCAATGCTCCATTCCTGGATTGGACTGGAATCTACTTACCAGTCCTACTACATAACAGATATCCGATCTAGTGCAAAGCATAACATACATTAAACTTCTAACTGTTGAAGCATATGGAATGTTATGTATGCGTTCGACCTCCTTTTGGGTCTTAGGTGCTTACTCCTTTGACAGTTTAATTTCATGTCTAATAGGTGTGAAACCCCTTTTAGAATCTTGTATGGCAAACTTATTGAGCATGTTCTTAATGTAGGTTATTTGACATAAGGCTATCAGTTTGTTTTTACGATCCCTTATAAGTTTGATCTCTAGAATATAGCTAGCATCTCCTAGATCCTTCATTGAGAACTATTCGTTTAGTCATCCCTTAACTGTAGATAACATTCCTACATCATTCCCAATGAGTAGAATGTCATCGACATATAGGATTAGGAAAGTAACCTTACTTTCTTGTATCCTTTTATAGACACAAGGCTTATCTAGGTTTTGTATAAACCCATAGGTTTTGATAGACTTATCAAACCTAAAGTTCCAAGACGTAGATGCTTGCTTAAGTCTATAAATGGACCTCTGCAATTTACATACCTTATTCTCATTACCTGGCTTAACGAATCCTTCTAGTTGAGCTATATAAATGGTCTCCTTAAGATCCCTATTAAGAAATATGATCCTCATATCCATTTGCCATATTTCATAATCAAAATAGGTTGCTATGGATAAAAAAATTCTGATGGACTTAATCATGGCAACCGAAGAAAAAGTCTCCTCATAGTCTACACGCTCTTTTTGGGTATAGCCTTTAGCTACCAATCTAGCTTTAAAAGTCTCTACCTTTCCATCAGATCCTCTTTTGCTTTTGTAGATCCATTTACACCCTATAGCTTTTACATCTAGTGGCAGATCTATAAAGATCCAGGCTTCATTGGTATATATGGAATCTATTTCTAATTCCATCACCTTGAGCTATTTTTCTGCATCAACATCATTAATAGCCTATATATAAGTAATAGGATTTGTTTCTTCTTAGTCCGAGATGGCAATTATACCTTCTCCTAGACCCAGATACCTATCTGGTTATCTCACAACCCTCCCACTACGTCTAGGCACTACTTGATGTTCAGGCTACTCTTCTAATTGAACTCTTAAATCTATTTCGACATCTTGTTATGCTATACTCAAATCAACTCTTGATTTGGATGAAATGGCTAACTCCTTTAGTACTACTTCACTTCTTCCTTTGTGATTTCTCACAAATTCTTCCTCCAATAAGGTCACATTTGTTGACACAAATACCTTATTGTTCTGAGGACTAAAAAAATAGTACCCTTGTATACCCATAGGATATCTTACAAAGAAACATATTTCTAACCTTGGTTCCATCTTTATGGATTCAAGCTTTAGAACATGGGGCGGGTACCCCCAAGTCCTCAAGTGTTGCAATAAAGGCACTCAGCCAGTCCATAACTCCCTAGGTGTTTTAGGCACCGATTTGGATGGAGCAAAGTTAAAAAGATAAGTTGCCATTTGTATGGCATATCTCTAGAAAGATTTTGGAAGGCTAGCATAGGACATCATTGATCTTACCATTTCCAATAGAGTACTATTCCTCCTTTTTGCTACACTATTATATTGAGGTATTCTTGGAAACAATTCCATTGTTAACTAGAAATTGTTAGAACTCTCCAGATAAGTACTCACCATCTCGTTTTGATCAAAGTTATTTTAATGGCTTGCCTAGCTGCTTTCTCAGCTTCAGCTTTGAATTCTTTGAACTTTTCAAAGAACTCACTC
This sequence comes from Erythroxylum pedicellare, assembly GCA_027563575.1. Classification (NCBI taxonomy): domain Eukaryota; kingdom Viridiplantae; phylum Streptophyta; class Magnoliopsida; order Malpighiales; family Erythroxylaceae; genus Erythroxylum; species Erythroxylum pedicellare. The sequence continues at coordinate 21,342,277 of JAOQMP010000007.1, forward strand.
TTTTTATGCATCAAATACAAATAGTCATATCTAGAGTAATCATCTATAAAGGTTATGATTATTCATAACCTCCTCTAGCTTGTACATTTATAGGCCCACACACATCAGTGTGTACTAGGTCTAACGTAGATTCATATTTTTCCCTTTGGAAGGAAATGAGGCCTTGGTCATTTTTCCTTCAATACAAAACTCACAGGTGGGTAATGGATCAATAACTAAGGCCGCAAGATTCCCATCCTTCACTAACCTATCAAATCTTTTTTTTATTGATATGACCCATTCTTAAATGCCACAGATATTTTGAATTAATGCTAGAGTCATTGGATTGTCTTGGTTTATTAATTTTATGGTGTTTAGTGAGCCTGTCATAGGTTCTATAGAGAACAATCCTTGTTTAATTGTCGCATTATAAATAAAATCCTTATTCTCATATATTGAAACAACATTTTCAAAATATAAGGAATAACCAAATTTTATTAAACAAAAAATATAAATCATATTGCTTACAATCATTGGGATGTAATATACATCCTCTAAATATAACCTAGGACCACTAGGAAAGTCTAAGATAACTACCCCCACTGATTCTACCGAAACGTAATATCCATCTACTATTTTGACTTGAAACTGGCCTTTAGGTAGTCTTTTCCTTTACTGGAATCCCTGCAAAAAATTGCAAGCATGGTCAATGGCTCCTAAATTTAACATCCAAGAATCAGATCAATCTGCCACATTTTTAGTTCCTAACAAACTTAGGAAACTCATACCTTGTTTGCTTTTGAGGGACTCAAGGTAGACTGCACAGTTTGTAACACCCCATATTAGGGGTTAGAAAATTGAGGAATTTTAATGCATTGTATGCTTTGCATAGTTGAGTATTCACTGATATGTGCATATAAATTTTTGACACATACAAATAATTGTACATGCATGCATTGATATTTTTCGAGTAAAATGGATTTTTAAATGTGATTAAATTGTGAAAATTTTATTCAAAGACTAGTGGTATTATTTTGGAATTTTTGGGAATTTTAGAAATTTTCTAAAACTTTTAGGGTATTTTGGATTAAGAAAAATAGGCAAATGACATTATGACATGTAGCGCTTATATATGGGTGACAAATGGCTCACATACAAAGGGGCCATATGTCAATAAATTAAGAAGGCACGTAAGCATGTATTTCAAAGGCAAAAATTCTATAGCTCCTAGGTTGTACTTCGGTTTGGCTTTGTTCTTCATCAATACCGAAAACTCTCTTCCAAGGTCTTCGTCACAGAATAGCTTGTTGAATTGGTTGCATGTGATTTTGAAGAGTTGGAGTTTAAACTAGTAAGTAATGTCTGGTTGTTATGATTTGTGTACTAAATTATTCATTATGTAGTTAATTGTTCAGTGTTTATACACTGAAGACACTTATTAGCTAAAGCATGAATGAGAATTTTGGGTAGGTTGCATGTGTTGCTTCTGTATATTTGATGATTGGTCTGCTATAAGATGGATTTTAAATGAATTTTTATGTTTGAAAAAACACCGAAACCGTGCTTAGAAAGAGTATAGAAAATGTAGAATTTTGGAAGTTGTGTGAACGAGGATTTGGATTTTTGATATTTGATATGAACCTTGGAATTTCAATTTGTTTTTTATTGTTGAGCTAAAATGAAGTTAGGTTAGAGTGTCATTTGGGATAAATGAAGTGAATTGATGAACAATGAGAAGAAATGTATTAGATCAAACAATGAAAATGCAGTAGAGAGAGAAAGTATATGTGATGTTTCGAATTTTTTATTTTTGAAGTGTAAACTTGAATTTGTTTTTTTTAAAAGAATGTATAGGGATTAGAAATGCATACTGGATGTGTTAGAAGTAAGCAATCTGGAAAAAGAATGAAAACAAAATGAAGGAGAAGAAGAAAATATACGGTGAAGAAGAGAAGGAGGTGTGATCGTATTTCAGCACGATCGTGACCTTGCTTTTAATGATCGTGACTTTTTTTATAAATCGTGATCATGTAGGCACACGATCGCAACCACACTTCATGGATCACGATCGTGCTGGCGCACGATCGCAACTCCCTTGTTTTCTAAAAAACGTTATTTATGAATTATTTTTTATAACTTCTTCACCCGATGCTCAAATGAGTTGATTCTTAAACCAATCCACTCATAATACATTGATATTAATCTACACCAAAAATTATAACCATATGAAATGGATTGATTGAAGAATTTAAGATGAAATTTTGACTATACTAAAGTTTGATAACTGGGATGATTTTACTGAACATACTTTAGTATTTTGATTATATCTTGGTCAGTAGAGCTGAAAATGAAACGATTATTGATTTTGACTAAACTAAAGACTTGAGAATAAAAATTTTCTGAAGATATTGAATTCTAGTTCTACCTCTAAGAATTTCAGAATCTGATTGGCATTTGAGATAAGAATTCTATTGACGCTTAAGTACAGTCTGAGATCTTTTTGAGATCGTTTGAGTATAAATTTCAATATACAAAACCAAATGGAATGATCTTGGTGTCATTAGAAACTTAAGATATGGTAGAACAACTTTCTAGAAGGAAGTGTTATCAAATTATCTCATCTTCCTAATGTGAATAATTGAGAAAAGTGGACCTGAAAGTTGGTTGTGAGATAAATCTAGATTGAGCAATTGAGTATGGTTTCACATGAATGATAATGTGACAAGATTAAGGATAAGAAACCCGGGAATTTGTTATGAACATGCATCATACATATTTAGTATACATGAATGTGCATAATTTTATTCATAATTATACACAATAGCGATATGTGTTTGTATTAAATATTTTAGAGCAACCCATTGAGCGACAGATTCCAGATATTGGTGGGACTTTAAGGCAACAAGCAATAAGGGAGCATTTGTAAGTAATTTAGATGATCAATTTTGTAAGTAATTCAATAAGTAATTTTTGATAGTTCTACTTTGACTATTTTTTTTGCTATTGATTTGGAACATTGAATGAATTGCAAAGCTATAAGAATGTGATATGCTTGAATACATGGTATGAAAACATTGATTAATATATGAATTGAATTTTATACATTTCTATTTTAAAATCTGTTAAGTCCTAGTTGGGGTAAATAGGCATGCCTAGAAGGGTTTACAGCTACTTATGTGACACTTCGGTGTCTTTTGTTAATGGCACTTCGATGTCTTCTGTTAATGGAACTTAGTGTCTTCTGTTGTTGACAGTTCAGTGTCAAGACTTCAATCTCTTCTATAACACTTCGATGTCGAGACTTCGGTCTCTTCTATGACACTTTGGTGTCAAGACTTCGATCTCTTCTGTATAAGTCCTGTTATCCGCTTCTGTAAATGGATTTAGCTGTCATTTGATTTTGTATTCTGATATCTGTTTGATTCTGACATAAACTAAATTATGTTCTAATTCCTAAGGGTTTATACCCTCTTGTGTTATGTAGTTCTATTAATTATAAATCTATTCTGAAATGCATTATGTATAATTTATTATTAAAGCAATATTTTAATGTAGATTAGTTATTACTCACTGAGCTATATGCATAGCATGGTGGATTTGGCCCATGTAGGTTTAGAAAGAAGGACTTAAGGACTGGGATGAGTCAACCATAATGGCCAATGGAGTCTAAGTCTTATTTTGTCAAAAAATGTATTTTAAGTTTATTTTGCTTTGTATATAAAGTGTAGGACTCTGAATTATTGTAATTTTTTGTAATAACTATGTTTTCGGTTAATTTTTGGTTTTAAGTTCATGTGATATAATGTATGTATGGTTTGAAACAAGATTTTTTTTAAGTTCAGCGTATAATATGATGTATGTTTGTTTTGAATTGCTTCCAGTGGAAGATTTTGAATGCAATGCTTCCGCAAAATGTTTTAGTTTGTTTATACTGACTTGTGTGGCATCCACATATCCTCCCAAGGTGTATTTGGGCGTCACACAGTTTCTTTTCTTTCCTACTACAGTGGAAACACTTTCCCTTGCTGTCCTCTTTGGCATTCTTTTTTATGGGTTAGACCTTGACCCTTGTTTGGGCCTTCTTTTCATTGGACCCTTCTTCTTTTTCTTTCCTTTACCCTTGGGCTTAGAAGAAGATGATACATTAGTCTCGGGACAATTAGCCTTGATATTTAATATCTCTATTCATTAACTCACTCAAGGTGTAATCCTTAGTGTTGAGCTTATAGTCCAACTTAAATTACCGAAAAGAATAGTATAAGCTATTGATGATCATGACCATCTGCGTTTCCATATCTATGTCCTCCCCAAGCATCTCAGCCTCAGTAACTGCAGAGATTACCTTAAGTATGTATTCCAACACCAGTTCATCAGGCTTTTGTCTAAGATTTTGAAAGGTTTGCATAGCTTTCACCCTTGTAAACTTGGTCCTCACACCAAACATCTCATGTAGGTGATGTACCATTCCACCAACAGTTTTTATGCCTACAAGTTGTTTTTGCAACATTGCACTAACAAAAGCTAGAATATAACACTTAGTAGTCTTATCAGCATTCTACCATCGCTTATGTTATTGGACTTGCTCAGAAGTTGACTTGTCACCCAGAGGTGCAGGCTCATTGTCTGTTAATACCCATGAAAATTATTCATATTAGAGAACAATGTCAAGGTTACGTCTCCATTCATTAAATTTCTTTCCGTTTTCCAATTTATTATTAGTTAGGAGCATAATGAGTGGATTTATATTATAGTAATTATGTCTGAAAAATAAATTATTAAAGAATAAGCATACTAGTCAACAATATTGGAACTTTGTATAAAATAATGATGCATGTATGCATGATGATAGATTCAACAAAACTTAAAAAATTAAATCTTCATACGACGATTATTTTTCTTATCTATAAAGGACTAAGTAACAGTGGGCTATTTTATCCATTAAAAGAAAAACTGGGACCCTCTCTCTAAAAAAGCTACCAAACATCTTTATGCCTAATTTTTAAAGAAGCACCATAATTTGGTCCATACATTTATTAACAGAGCCACCGTGGGCAGGTTATTGATAAAATATGTCGAGTATGTAACAATTTGATTCATCCACTAAAAGTACTTGCAAACCATGTCTTGGTGGGAGGGTACATTTTCTACCAATGAGTTGACTTATCCTTTAGGAGACCCAAACCATGCAAGATCTAGGATTCATGTTCTCTGGTGCGGAGTAACACTTCACCATATACAAATGGTGCATCATATAGAGACTGTGAACTCTTACATGAGCATCCTCTCCCACTCAATCTTTTTGTTCTTTAAGTTTTAATAAATACCATCTTATTTAGATTCAATTTATTATTCATCCTATATTGTTTCATTATATATCTGTACATAATGAATGCATGGCAAAGCCTAAGGTTGGCAATTATTCTAAATGGCATACATTCACATAATATCGCATATTATTAACATCCATCCATCCATCCATTCTTCTCATGAATTATAAAACTACTTTTGATTGTCCATCCTAGAACGTAAATAATTACAAGGCTCTTTGACTCATAAAACAATTTCTTATACTTGGATCTTCCGCTTCAAACTCTTCACTCACATGACCCAGCCCATTTGATAAAAAGGTATAATGGCATTAATTTTTCAACACTTTTTGTTTTTCATAAAACCAAATTTTGTCAATAGGAAAACAAAAAACTCCAACACTTGAACAACTCACAAAATCGAATTTGTCAAGAGAAACATAAAATTCCAGCACTTGAAAAACTCATAAAACCGATTTTGTCAAGAGAAACACAAAATTCTAGCACTTGAAAAACTCATAAACACAAAATTCTAGCACTTGAAAAACTCATAAACTGAAACCATTACATATTCATTTTTTTCGATCCATGGTTGCTTCATCTTCAACATTACAGAAATTTGTACATTACAAAATCAAAGACAACAGAAAAATAAAGACAAGTAGAAAACATGGTGATGATAGGCCACCCTCCTTGTTATAAACCAAACAAAGATAAATTACAAGGTAAATCTATATTTTATAGACAACCAAAAGAGCAAAACATACACCATTTATATTTTTATCACACAAATAAATATACAGCATACATAAATATAATTGCCAACCCATGCAACATATAGGAACCGAATCATGTATAAGAAATTGGTTCTAATACCAATTGTCGGATCGAAAACAATATCATACTAGATTTGGATAAACAGTAAATTTCAAAACTTTTTCCAAAATCAAAACGCAGCAGAAACATGATAACCAAATCAACATGTTTAATCTATACATGATATGGTATTAGAAAAATAAATAATATAAGAACAAGATCGAAATTTTACCGACTCCTTTGCTACAGCTTTATCTATTCGCTATTGTATCCTCTCCTGGCAATTGTATCCTCAACCAATCTGATCTACCACTTGTTCTCCTTTGACAACTAGGTTAACAAGATCCTTTAGTGGGAAAGGAGAAGAAACATTGTAGAGGATGATCAACTAGTTGAAAGAACCAAAATGAGACACTCTCATCCCTAATTTCGGCTAGCTCATGAAAGAAAGGAGAAGGAAGTCTTAGCAACCAAAATCACCACCTCATTCCTTATTTTTGACTAGCTCATGAAAGAAAGGAGTGCAAGACCAACCAATGCACCACCTCTTTCTTTTAATCAAAATGAAAGAGAGGGCAATAAATGAGACATTCTCATTTGTTTAATATGGCTAGATGAAAAAACAACACACTCTCATTTTCGATTATATGATGAAAGAAGGGAGAGAGAGCAATAAATGCATTACTTCCTTCTTTAATCAAATGAATGCTAAAAGGTTTCTATGTTTTTTTACATGCCAACATTAAATGACAGCTATTAAACCATTTAATAATAAGACCATTAAGCCATTTAATGAGGACTCCATTAAACCATTTAATGATGATGAAGCATGATAAAAACCCACCTTATATTTAGTAATTCAATGCTAAATATGCAGCTGTTTATTTAGCTACATAAAATTGAAATCTGCATCATTGCAGATTTAAATTTTTCCCTCATTTTGATTTTTAAATATTGTTTCAATTTAATTAATCTAATTAATTAAATCAAACCAAAATTCAACCCAATATTAAATGTTCATTTTAGGCTTCTTATTAACAATTAATTAGTGTAAGACTAATATTTAATCATAGGCTTAAAAACCATTTTAATTAACTCTTAATTAAGTTATTCTGGTCTTGTTATTCTGAATCTAATTCGGTCCTTTCTCTTTTTGATTTATTTTCTTTCTAGTAACCTCTATTTAACTTTCATGCTTTGCTTGATAATCTTTTCTAAAAGCCTAGTGGGGAATCTAATTAGACTTATATAATTCGAGCTCCAATAAGCCCATAATTAAATTAATCTCATTAGAATTAATTCCAACTTATTAACCAAATGTCATTCCACTAAAGTCAATTAGCTAAACTCTTGAATTACTAAATATTATGAGAACACATGTTTCAAATTAGATGTCCAACTGCAAACTCTATTATGAACCATGTTGTAGCCATCTACAAAATAAAGGGTAAAATTACCATTTTGCCCTTAATCGGTTTTTCCTTCTAGTTCTACCATTTCACTCTATACGGTGATTAACACACAAGATCTCATCTTGGTGTTAAGACTTGATAGATAGCTAATCCATCAAACTACTGATGCCATTTTAATCACCAAAATCTGTAAAACATCTAAAAGTGATGATATCACTATAAACTCTTTATTTGAGTGAATGTTCCTTAATCATGTTTCAATTAATAATTCCAACATGCAGACACTAGATCGATACTCTATAAAAAACCATTATAATCATATCAAGATTTATGGTGAAACACATATGAGTTCACCACTCGTCAAGATTGTGGTTCATACTAAAAGAATGCTAAAGTGTATAATTTGAGATTAAAGAAACGACCTACTTTAATTATTAAAAACATATGTGATTCTAGATTTATTTAATAGTGCCATTATCGATAGTCAACTACTATCATGATATGAAACTCATCATTCCCTTGAAGTAAACT
>JAOQMP010000007.1:21358260-21373188 GCA_027563575.1 Erythroxylum pedicellare
AAATAAAATTTTGATTTAAAATTTTGAAAAGTTTAAAATGTTTAACGTAAGTATAAATTAAGCAATGAGAATTTTGAAGCTCTTCAAAGAGATCAATTTGGTGAGAATTATATTTTTCAATTATCTATAGGAATGAGATTCATTAGTGACTATGTCCATAACTAAATTTGATAATAGGATGGATTTTTGTAAGGAGAAAAATGCAATGACATATTGTATAACGTAATATTTATTTCTTCTATAGCTATGTTTAGTATTGCAACTTACCTTCGATAGCTTCAATTAAATCAATTAGCAAGATTTCATATTAGATATGAAATGACAAGACTTTGAAAGAGTCAAAGTTAATGATTTTGGGTTGTGATGCTTAGTTAAAGCATCTATATTATCTAATAAGTTTATAACTAAATTGGATAATAGATCCAAAAGTATGGATATAATCTTACATCTACTAAACAAATTGTTTGATTCAATACAAATTTATGGGAGAGTGATTCTCAAAATAAGCATTAGGAGTAAGATAAAATTTAAAAGGTTTAAATCTCAAAACAATACATCTAATTACAACGAATGCCTTTGTTGATACATTTGATATATAGTGATAACGCTTAGGATGTTGAAAGATACACTTTTATGATAAATTCAAAGTGTTTATTTTAGAGATGATTGTGAATTTATCATATTTGCAAGAAGATTAATAGGAGTATAAATTGTCTTCTTCAATGGGATTATATAAGGACATACTGCTTATATAGAAAAAAATTCATATTTTTAATTATTAAATAGATGATAGCTCAACAGCAACTTTGATTAGATCTGAAAAAGATAATAACTTAATTTTATAAATTAGATCTATAGAGAGAGATATGGAAGTTGTTTCCATATTTTAGTCTAAATACATTGATAATGTACTAAAGTTGTTTAGTATTTGAGATATCTCAAACTTGTATAGTATCAAAGATGTCCATTATTCTATACATAAATTGATATTTGAGTTCAACGTTATAAGGATACTATGTTTGCAATTAAATCTTAATTAATGCATATTTTACTTAGAATAATAATATTTTAAGATTAGGAAGGCTCCAATGTAGTATTAATTGCTAATCAAGTTATAATATAATTTTCATTTTGTGGAAATGAATATTTGGATCAAGAAATGCTTTAATAAACTTAGTATAGTTTCTTGCATTGTTCAGACAGTGATGTAGTATAGAACATCAGAGTTATTGAGCATACGAAAGGAGCTAATGTCTCATCAAAGATCCAAGTGTGTATTTAGGAAGTTTCTTTTAATTATGATGATAGTTGAGATGGAAATTGCAAGATTTAAACAAGTACTCACTATATAGAACCTTATGGAATTCTCCTATTAAATCGTTGTCTTGGCAGTAACATGATCATCATATAAAGATATAGTATAAGACACTTAAACAATTAGCTTATTTCAAATAAGAGATTGTTTGATTATACCTTATAGTCAATCGATCGATTGCAGTTTATTGAAAAATAATTTAAAGACATTATTTATCTTATACATATTTAAATGTCTATGATAAAGTCCGTGAGACAAATATATATTGCAAATGAAATTATGATAAGATCATATTAATGAGGCTTATATTGCATTTATATATTATCTATAAATTGTTCTGTTGAGACTAAACATCAATAGAACATAAAAAGACAAGGATACATTATGTTTTTTTCTTATAAAGAAGTAATGGATCTCACAAACTCAATTATAGAGATACTGAAACAAGCGTGTGGGTGCTTATGAGAACAATTTCACTGATTTGATCACATATCAGGAATCCATTTGGAATATTACTTATATATTTATAGAAATTTTCATTGTAATAATTGTATATGTGATCCTCTGACTTAAGATCTTCAAAGAATCTCGTATAGGGATTTTTTATGTGTTGATACTATTTATGACCAATTCTAGTCAAGGATAGCTTAGTTGGTAGTTATTAGATGTAACATGAGCTATATGGAGGTAGTTGAGTGATCAATATAAGATTCATTACCTTAAAGTAATTAAAGAGAATGCTTCATTGTTCTCAGTTAGTATTAATTTGAGAAATCCTTTACAAAAGTGGAATGACACTTTAAAAATAGTTTTCAAATTTTATTAATTGAATCAATTACTGATGTTAGAATACTAACATAATTGAACTTAAATAGAGTATATACTAATTTCATGCTCTATTTCTAACCAAAACTTCATATGAAAAAAGAATCAAATTATATGAAATGATTATACACAAAAAGGTTGTTCAAAATCACTTTGACATCCCTAAATAATTAAGCGGTCGTGATATATTACTAAATGACAATTTTGATCTATGAATATAAATTGTTTATTATAGAATTAAAGATAATTTAAAGGAGTTTAATTTATCTAATCCTATATATAATTTGAGATTGTAATGTCTATCCATTGCCAACATATTTGAGAAAATATTGAGTCGCACACAAAGATCGATCTTATTTGGCTTAATAAGATCAAGTTGGATTTGATTATAAAGTTCGAGAAATTTTATGATTAATTATGAGATAGTTAATAAATAATGATCATTATTAGATATTAGATCTTATTTTTCATAATTGGTATTTAATTAGAATTAATTGTAATTCTAATTAAAGTTTAACTAAAATTATATTTTTAATTTTAATTAAATTACTAGAATGTCTAAATTATATTATAAATAGGCTTAGCTTCTAAGAGAGCTAGCAGTCCTTACCTAACTCTTTCTATAACAGTTGTAAAGTAGTCTCCATATGTTATGTGGATACTATTATAGGCTAAGCACTTATGTAGTTATAATGGTTGAGACAAATTGATTTTAGAAATGATTTGAAGATGCGACAAGAATACAATCAAGTTTCATAATAAAGTACGAGTTATGATTCATGCTTTATTATATTTTATGTGTAAATCTTGTTATAGACTTAAAATGATGTTGACTTTTAGAAAATCATACAAAAAAATTTCATAATTATTTTGCTACATGTAGGATTAGATCCTATCTCACTTTCCAATAATATATTCTAGTCATTTTCGTAGAAATTTGCAATTAAAGATGAACACATGTTATGAATATTTGAATGGAAATAGATATTACTCATGAAATATTTCCCTATAATTGTTGTTATCATTTTTCCATTTATAAAGAAAATTTTGAACCCTTTTTGAATTAATTTTGGTTATAGAATAGGAAACTTAAGTAGCAATTTTGAACTCTGACTCTAATTACCTATAACATAAACTTAAATTAGGTTATGTTGGTCGTATAGTTATTTTGTTAGAGAGGAAAATTTTTAGGTCACTGGATATTTAAGTTAAGTTTTAATTATTTCAATTGATATGCACAAAACACAGTGGCACTTTGTTTTCTTAATTTATATTCCTCAATTCATATTATTTTTTATAGAAATGACTGGCTTTAACACTTTTGAGTAATTTGGCTTAAAATTTTCTAACAGCACCATTCTTTGTGTTGCCTAAGGTAAATTTATATTCTTAATTAACTATGAGAAATTGAGATTGGACAAACAGAAGGAATATTAATTGACCACTAAACTCATAATATTTAGGAAATATGGTTGATTTTAGACGGTTAGAATATTAAGTTTCAGTTTTGGATTTTACTTTTGAATTTTCAAATTTTAGATTAGGTATAATAGTAGTTTTTAGGATTTGATTTCTATAAATTTAGGATGAGATTTTAGAGTTTAGTATAGCTAGAATGTATGGTTGATATAGTTATAATTTCGGGTTTCGTTGCTGGAATTTTAAGATTAGAATTGATGGAATTTAATGAAGAACACAAATAAGAGAGGGTAAGAAACTAGGAATCACACCTAGAGTCCAAAATCATGATTAGAAGAAAGCATCACACCTTCTAATTGCAAAATTCATATTTATAGAAAAAATTTTAGGATATGTTCTTATTGAAGGGTTGAATACATATATTTATAGAAAATTCTTAGAACCCTTATTCTAGTTGGAAAATGTTCTTATTAAATTTAAATCATATTCTAATAAAATTTATATAAGTCTAATTCCTAAACAACATAGGATAACATATCTAAAACTAGAATAATATATTTATTTACTACTACTTCTTATCTAATAGAGAATCATAATATAATATAAATTCAAACCCTTATTGTCTTTATTGTCAACTCAATTCCCATCCTCCATACCAATAAATTAAGGCTTATGGTTGATTAAAATTTTCCTCTTTTATTTCTTCTAGAAAATTTAAGCTATTTTGCATCAATTCTTCCTGGCTTGTCTGAAGTCATCCTTGACATAGAATGTAACAAATACTAACAACATAAATCTGGATTCAGCTTCTAAATTTTAGATTCTAAAATTCAAGTGCTATTTGAAATTGGTCTCCCTTTTCACTTGACAAAACATTGTTGATATCCTCCATCTTTTTTGGTTAAACTTTGTCCATTGAGAACATCTTTTATCTCCTCTTTAAGGTGTGGCCGGATTTCTTATAATTGCAATAGGGGATTGCATATCATCTTGTCCATCATAAATAGTTAAGCCTGCAACATTAAAAATAGGATTAATTCCTATGTCACGTGGTGATTCTAAAACATAAGCATTAACACTTATCTTCTTGAGGATCTTTTAAGGTCCAACACTTCATGAATGAAATTTTTTATATTTTATTTTTAGAAAACACTCTGGATGAATCCTAACCATCACCATATCCCCTTCAGGATTTACGGTTACACAAAGTGTTAAAGGGAGTTCTAGATCTGGTTTAAGATGAACTGTTGTGGGGGGGTTTTAGTTTAATGTGCTCATTAGCGCCTGACCCTAAGATGTGGATCGTCCTAGATGTCGTATTTTTTTGAAACGAGGCCCTCGGTAATGTGAATAAAGACTCCTTATTTTGACATAAAAGCATCCCTTTCCATGTCTTCCAATATAACCTATAAGGGTTTGCCTGTTCTTTGTGCATAAACTTTTGTGAGGGTTTCTCGCAGTTTCAATAGTTCTTCTGTTTCCAGGAAAAATTCTTATTCCTAATTATCAAGAGCAAAACCATACAGAAAGAAAAGGAGGGATACGAATTGGAAGTCCTAGCTATTATGGGCATGATAGTGGGGAATCTCATTGCTATTACTTAAACAAGCATGAAATGTATGCTTACATATTCATCCATAGGTCAAATCCCAAAAGATCCCGATTCAAGATAAATTCATGAGGAAGTGGGACTCTTTAGGATCTAGTTTGACATTTAGAAATTGATTAATTGGCAACACAAATAACTTTAAATACAAGAAGTAGAGTAGCTAGTTTGGTTGTAGTGGAGAGAACAAAAAAAATTGAACTGAAAGAATGGTAAAATATTACTTAAAGTTTAGGAATCCAATAGCATAAAAAAAAACCTTCGCCCTTTTAAGAAATAAAGTTTTGATCAGAATATGATCCGAGGGATCCCTTAACTATTAGGGATACTAGAATGAATCGCACTTTTATCACTAAACTATACCTGCTATGATGCTTTTTATCATCCTGGCATCGAGCTATTTTTTGTAGGAGCTCCTCTACAGTATCTTCACTGTAGTAGAGTTTAACCACTAAGTTCGGAGTAAGATGTGCCAATTTTTAATAGGAAATCCCTCAAAATCGTTGTGTAACATGTATCTGCCCTTGTTCTAATAATAAAATAAATCAAAAAATAGATTTTCCTCCTAAAAGGTAATGGAGGCGTGCAAAGGTTTCCTCGGGCCAGATGGAGATTGGCCCTTGAGTGTAAAGGCAGAAGGGAGCTTTAAAAAGCTGTAATTTAATTAGTTTATTTTTATCTCTATAAAAATGTTGGTTTTTATCCAAGAAGGAACCGCAGGCTTTTATCTTATTACCATTGCAATTTTACGTATTTATATGAATATTGTTTCCATTTTTTAAATTAAAAGAAAGTTGAATTTGCAATTCTCTACGACGTTTATAACTGACAACTTATAAGCAGTGGCTTGGTTAAAGGAACCCATCGGAGCCGTAGTGAAAGCGAGTCCTTATAGGGAAATTGTAGAAGAACCTTACCAGGGCTTGACATGCCGCAAATCCTCTTGAAAGAGAGGGGTGCCTTCGGGAACGTGGACACAAATGGTGCATGGCTATCTTCAACTAGTGCCGTAAGGTGTTAGGTTAAGTCCTGTAATGAGCGCAACCCTCGTTTTTAGTTGCCACCGTTAAGAATAGAACCCTGAGCAGGCTGCCGGTGATAAGCCGAAGGAAGGTGAGGATGACATCAAGTCATCGTGCCCCTTATTCCCTAGGTGACACACATGCTACAATGGCTGAGACAAAGTCCTGCGAGGGTGAGCTAACTCTAAAAACCTGTCCTTAGTTCGGATTATAGGTTGTAACTTGCCTATATAAAGTTGAAATTGCTAGTAATCGCTAGTCAGTCATACGGCGGTGAATTTATTGTTCTCCACAGAGTTAATTGTGGCCCTGCCTGAGGGATTTCTATCAGTCTATGAACTGGGATGGTGTAGGAAAGAATTTTTATCCAAACATTAATTAGTCGTGTATTAACAGACAATATATAAATAGGTCTACAATGTATTGCCATTCAAAATCAAGATAATGGGATCGAACTTGTCAATCAATTCATGATGATATGGATGCTAGTGATGATATGAATTTTAGTGACGGTATGGATGTGAGTGATGATATCGTTCGTGACCTTGATACTGGATCTTCTAACTATTTACTACAATGACGAAGAATCAAATTATCTCTATATTTATTCCTTTGTCTACTTCTTCTTCCAAGTGTAGGATAACCCCAAGGGGTTGTGGGTTTTTTTTCTACCAATTAGTGCTCCATTTTATTTTCCCATTGAGGCCAAACCCAAACCTGTGCTCAAGAGATAACTGTCCATACATTAATAAGGGATGTATGGATTCTCGAGAAGAGAGGAGTCGTGGTGGTCCAGGTAACAGAAAATCAATCTGTATCAGTCAATCCAATTTGTTGAATAAGTAATATGAATGATATAAAATAGAATATCTCTATTTATCAATTCGAATTGATGAATATGATAATAAGGTATCTGATAATGTTTGCGAAGACGTACTTAGTGGTTCTGTTAGGCTAGCTATATGCTATGTATTATTAATAATTTCCACAGAATGTGGTAAGATGATATCTTGAGAAGTTACATTCTAGGACTTTTGATACAAATAGACGCATCATGACCAACCATCAGGAGAAGCAAAAACAACAGGTACACTAATCAACAAGATTAAGGAAGTAACCATTAATGCAAAACTTACCAATACTAAATAGCAATAAAAAATTTGTATGTATTTGTCATAATATTATGCATGGATCAAATATATCATGACGATTCTTCAAAAAAATTGTGTCTTCCACAATGGAATCTGATAAGTGAGATTTCGAATAAGTGTTTACATAATCTTCTTTGGACATTTTACCAAGTTCCATGTTAGTTATATTAGTCAACATTTATATGTTTCGATGCAACAATAAGATGTTATTTGTAACAAATAATTTTGTTGGTTGGTTAATTGGTCATAAGCAATGAGTTCTATAAAAAGTTTTTCAGATTTAGATTCAAAGGATTAATCAATCTTGCATATTTTTTCCTTTTGAATCAGGATATGAAATGAATTAAAAAAGTCTAGTCCAATTTAAACCTAATAAAATAAACACTAAAGTAAGCATTATGTTCACAATTTGTGACTTGTTCAAGAAATGTTTTGAGTATGCCTAGTATCTTATTAGAGAACCACTATGAAATACAATTGAATATAATCTAAACCCATTTTAATACTCATTTTATTTGTTTATTACTATATTGGTTTTAATTGGTTGCAATAAAATCTTTCATAACTTCCTTTCAAGTTAGTAACTTGGGCTCTCTTATTCCGACTTCCCTAGAGCCTCCGGTACCACAACTGACAGGTTCTCTGCCCCTTCAAGGATGGAGCAATAGAAGTTTTGAGAATTCAAGAGAAGGTAATGGCCTAATAATTTTTACTGGAAACATTCCTCTAATGAATTCCATGGGAACTTCTATAGTAAACAGAATATATAGAATTGTGATCAATCACAAAAATAACAAACAAATAATTCACCTTATTATTAGCAATCAAGTTATTGAAAATTTCGAACAAATCCTTAAATTCGAAACTACCCGTTATCCAACAAAGGCCTAAAATTCCTACTAATAAACCAAAATCCCTTGCACGATTAGTTACAAACACTTTTTGACAAGCATTTGACGCAATAGGTCACGTGAACTAAACAAATTCAGTCACGTTTTCATGTTCCAATTGAACACTTTTCTTTTTTGGTTAGCACTTTAGATGGTTTGGTGTTTTGATGATCCTTACTTTATTGACCGTAACTTTTGTATTCTGACACTAGATACTTATTCAATCGAATAAGTGAATTAGATCTTTCATTGGTATCTTTATTAGGTTGATTAAAACCTATTTGTTATCATTTATAATCAGGTCTTCACTTACACTCATATTTTCAATAAGACCAAGACTATCTATTGATTTACCTAGCTTACACCTATATTCTAATTCCACTTGGATAATATCAAATGGAACCACCATTTTTCCATAGAGGTTTCTTGTCGTTATAATCATAAATGGTATAACGAACATACCTTGTCTACATATTGGATTGAGAACGGGGTCAGACGAATCAAAAACTACTAATTCATAGGCACTTGAGGGCCAATCTTCGTTCAGTTGGAGGAAACCTTTGCGCTCCTCCGTTAGTTAAAACGACAAAAAGTGCAATTGGTTTAATCAGTATTCCATGTACCAGTAGAAGATTGTCTTCCGATATAACCCATAAGGGTTTGCCCGTTCTTTGTGCATAAACTCTTGTGAGGGTTTCTCGCAGTTTTAGTAGAGCTTCTAGTAGTATACAAAATAATCTTTGTAGCTGAATGAAACTACTTCTTTCCTTCCTAAATGGATAGAAGTAGATAAATGGGAGCTCACTGATCAAGCGCTTTTGCGCTGAAGATGAATGGGGCTAAGCGATCTGCCAAAGCTGTGGGATGTAAAAATGCATCGGTAGGGGAGCATTCCACCTTATCAAAATTTTAAATTGAAAAATGAAATTTTTAATTGGAAATTAATAATTTGTAATAATTTAAATGGAAATTCATGATAAGAGGAAATACTTATTTATCATAATTCGGTGGCCCCTTAATTAAATGTAGAGGGAAGGGAGATAAATGGCCAATACTACTAGAAGAATTCCTCCCAGGGGAATCTTTAGAATTCCCACTACTTAACTTTCAATTTTCCTTTAACCATCAACTGAAATGTGAATAACCCATCCTCCTCTCTTTGAAATAAAGGGTGCTTTCGTTGGTTATTAGGGGCATCTCGAAAACATCTGTGAAGGGATTCTATGAAGGGATCTTTTGATCAATCCAAGGGATCAAATGGCTATTCATGTACCTTTATCATTGGAGGCTTAAGTAGAGGCTCGTTTACTTATGTGATCAATCCCTTTACCCCTCATTCCTCGAGAATCAGAAAGATTTTCTTTTCAAGTTTGAATTTGTATGAATGAATAAAAAATTATTATTTCCAAATGTCTCAATTGCTCAAATTTGAAGAAATTCCCTAGCTATTAAAATATAGCTATTATAAAAAGAATTAGTTCAGAGCGTAAGCTAGTGATGCTTTTGGCTATGGGAGTTCTTGCTAAGTGGAACCATGCAGTACCAGATACAAGATAGATTGTCCAAAGAATAAGGCTTTTTTTGAATAAGCCAATTTATTTGGGACCCTGTAGATCCCCTCTTTTTCCTCCACTTGACACCTATCGTAATGACAAATAACTCGATTCAAAAAATGGAAACGATATTCATATAAATATAGAAAATTGCAAAGGGAAGGAAGAAAGGGAGTCGGTATACTAATTCCCCATCCTCAAATCAGTCCTTCCCGTGGGATTCAAAAAAATTTATTTTTGGGTGTATTCAAATCTGATTCTACTTGTGATTCTAATCGCTTCTTCCAAAGTGCATCCCGTTCATTCCACTCGAAACATATCAATTTTACAGTAGGTAGACATATATATTCTTTATATGGTATGGATCCTTTTGGCAACATTTAGAGTCGAAAAGAATAGTTATAAGAGTTTTTTAAACCCAAAGAGATCTTTATCTATCAATATTTTTAACTTCGAATTTCTTTTTCATACATTAATCTTTTTGAAATAAATAAAGAGAAAATAAGTGGCATTTTTGAAACAACAATTGGTATCTTGATTACGTCTTTCACCATTTTAGACATTAATTTACCAACTAAAATGTATTAACTATAATGGAGTTTTTGAAATATTAATGAGAAGTAATTTGTATGGAATTTATGACACGTCTAAAGGTACTAAAGAAGCAAGAACAACAACTACTAATTAAATTCTCAAGTATCAAATATTTAGTTATCAAACTCTGATTATGAGTTATTAAAGAAAAATTTTCAACTAGAAAGGCTGCTCCTAAGGGGCCAAATGAATTCCTAATTGTTGTTACAGGCCTCTTGAATTTTCTATTTACCCATTTTTCTTTTCCTTGATTTGCTATTATTTTTATTTGTATGGAATACAATGGAAGAAAGTCGTACTATTCTTTTATCCTCTAAAAAAGAAAATAGTGAATGAATTGATAGTAAAATATGAGATTTTATTGATACTATATTTGAAGCAGTTGTTCAAATTCCTTATGATATGCAATTGAAACAAGTTCTTGCTAATGGTAAAAAGGGGGCTTTGAATGTAGGGATTGTTCTTATTTTACCCGAGGGGTTTGAATTAGTGCCCTCCACCAATTGATGAATCAGTATATTCTTTCTAAGATAAGTAGTTGGTTGTTTTCTTTCGTTGTACCTCATCAAAGATGTCCATTAAATGTTCTGAAAAGCCTTCATCTTCAATATTGACTTATGTTGTTTGTGGTAAACAAACTAGATCAATAGGCAACATTTGTTGAACTCTTAAATCTATCTCAAAAGGACTCTTACTAGTACACATATATAGAATTATTGTAAGTAAATTCGATTATAGAAAGAATTAAGTCTTAATTCTTCATATTGTCTTCAGCCAATCATCTTAACAAATCTCCTAAGCTTCTATTCACCACCTTTATTTTTTGATCAATTTATGGATGGAAATAACTTAAAACAGGTAGTGGTGTGTATATTTACAATTTTGTTTGTTTCTTTTAACTAATAGGTATGTTTGACATTACCATATGACCTTAGACATGTCCCACTTTAAAAAGGGCCAATAAAAGCTATCCTCAACCATTGCTATGGTTTTAACTCTTCCAAATTGTCGTACTACCCCTTTTCCATGTAATTTCGAAATCATATACTCCTATATAAAAGAATTGGGTAAGTAAATTTGATTTCCTTTAAAAAGAAATCATTGTGGATCACAAAAGGAAACTGATGGTCTTTTTATCTAGTTGCAATTTTAAAATAGATTATCCCAAAATCTTGATATGAAATATTTTATTTTTTATTTTTTCAGAACGTATAACATCTAATACCTTAAAAATACTAAGAAGTTGCAAAATAGGAGATTCAATCATCTTTTTCTTAATTTCTTCAAAAGATTTGTTGATTTCCTTTCACAAAAAATTGTCCTTTTTTCATTCAATTAGTAATGGTGCCATCATAATGCTAAAGTTAAGAAACAATTCCTATAGAAAGTTGCTAGGCCATGGAAACTTTATGTCTCATACACATCCTTTGGAAAAGGTCAATCATAGATGGCCTTATCCTTCTCAACTTCCATCGCCATTCCATAATAGAATATAATAAAACTAAAAAAATACAACACTTAGTTGCATGAAAGAATACTCTTTAAGTTAATATAAAGCTTCTCTTGCCTCAAAAACCTCAAGACTAGTTGTAAATGTAATAGTTGGTCTTCCTTAGTCTTATTGTATATTAATACATCAGCAAAATATATGGCAAAACATTTGCCCATAAATGGTCGAATCACTTGATTCATCACTCTCATAAAAGTACTACATGCATTTAAGAGTCTAAATGGAATCAATAAACCTTTATAAAGTCCCTCTTTAATTTTAAAATATGCTTTCCGTTCATCTCCAAGTCTTATTCTAATTTGATGATACCCAATTCATCAGTTTATTTTGGTAAAGATAGTAGTTCCAGTCAACATTTCTAACATATTATCACGAAATATATAAGAAGCCTATATGTTATTGTAATCTTGTTTATCGCCTAACAATCAATGCATATTCCCCGACTTATATCTTTTTTTAGGAGTCAATAATATTGAAACTCCACATGGACTAAGGCTTCCTTGAATAAATCCTTTTTAGTAATGCCTCTACTTTTCTCTTTGAATCTTCATTATCAGTAGGATCTAGGCAATAAGCTAGAAGATTTGGTAAAAAGATTAGGTAGCAAGTCAATCCCATGTTGAATATCTTATAAAAGATGTAGTTCACCAAGTAAATCATTTGGTATAAGATCTTACAAATCAGCTAGTAGTTTACCCACTTCTTTCGGTAAAGTAAGGAATGTTTCAGGTGTTGTTTCTGTTACTTTCCTTATTACCATTGCAAACATAATTCCCTTCTCTTTATTGACAACTTCATATTCTCTCTCCTTAAGGAAATTAAGATACTTTTTCTTAGCATTTAGGGCTACCTTATTACTTCCTATTTGTTTTTCTACCTTATTTACCTTTATAGCCTTCAAATTATATTCTTTCCATCAAATGTAAACTAATAGGTGTTAGCTTTTTTGAAGTGATGCACATCTCAATCATAAAGTCATAGTCAACAAATTAAAATATGAGATATTTTCATAAGAATAATATCAAACCAAATAGAGTCTTCATATATTCCTAATTTGAAAGATACCAAGCATCCTTGAGCAACTAGTATAATACTATCATCCACCCAAGCAATTTGTAGGATATGAATGTTTCTTCATTATAAATTCAATCATTTCACCCTAATACCACATTCATACTACAACCATCAATGATAAGCTTACATACTTTATCTCTACATCTAACTTAAGTAAAGAAAATAGTAATACAAAGTTATTATTTTTGTTCTTTCATCTTAGGGATAGTAAGTATATGTCTCACTACATTAAGATTTGTAGGACTAGCTAGTTCACTACTAGAGTCTCCTTTCAACCCCACGTTAGCTTCTTGTTTAAAAACATATTCATCATATTCTTTTCCATCTTCTTCTCCCATCATATGCAAACCTTTATTGGTACATTAAAAAACAAAGCGTCCCCTAATATTGCATCAAAAACACTTCTTGTCACTATTTCCTCCTTTTGTCTTAGTTTCAGTTATGACTTCTCCTTTAAGTTCACTTTATTGAGAAGTTATTTTTTTGTGATGCAAATTTTGATAAATTAGGTGTGGTCTAAAATTTTGCACCATCGTAATTCTTTTCATGCCAAACTCCCTAACTTGACTTTGAAACTTTTTAGTTACTTATTATCCTAAGTATTGTTTCACTTTTCAAATCAAATGATATGCACCTTCAAGAGTGTACATATTTGGAATTATCAGGTCCTTACAATTTTTTTCCTTTAAACCAATTTTGGCAGTGAGATATAAGCTATCATTCCAACTTCACTCTTTTAGATTAGGTAGACAGTCATCAAATATTTCCACGTACTCAATTACAACATAATCCCTTGTCTAAGAGTTGTGAGTTGATCTTGGAAATCTTTTTGATAGTGAAATACTAAGTGATTTTTTAATAACTTCTTCTTCATCTCTTCCTAATCAATAATTGGTAGTTGACCTATTTTTTTAAAGCCCATCATCCTTCAATCTTTATCAAATTTTTGTATGTCTAACTAGCTTCATCTTCATAAGTTAAATTATTTGATCTTCTGACATATCGTACTAGATAAAGAAATCTTTCATTGCCACTTTTCAGTCTTAGAATATATTTAGATCTATCTTTACTATAAAATTAAGGGCTTCAATACAAACTTTCTTAGTGACATCCTCCAGTATGTTAAGTGTTTCAACTTTATCATGGCCTCTAAATTCTCGTATGCACTCTCCATATGTTGCTTTTGGTTTATTTATCTTGGATATCTCAATAGGTGTTGATTTCCTAACCCCACTTGTTGTTGATTAGTTTCAGCCTCTTTATTTTATTTTACTTTCTCCATTCTCAATATCTAGTGAAGTTTTTTGTCCGATGTTATTTCTTGGACTAGTTTTTATAACATCTTGTGATTGAGGGTCACCAAGGTCTAATATTTCTATAAATCTTAAAAATATTTTATCTTGGTCTTAGTTACTGAATATTCTTCTATACACCCTCCCGCTAAATGTTGAATGCAAAACACACTACTAGTCTTACGCTCAAAACCACAAGTATATGAGTCGTACTTGTAGTTGAAAGCAGATATCGATCCCACGAGAATTATGCTTAGGCACTACTTAATTCAGGTTGTTCTTTGTTTAAGAAATTGTTTCAATCAAATTTAAAAAGATAAGTAAAATAAAGACAAAATAAAAGTAATAGGGAACAATGCAACTCAAACCAAAATTGTAAACTAAGACTTGGAGAAAATCAAATTTTAACATTAAAACTTGTCGTTATCCCTATTTTCTCCACTCTGATTAATTGATTCAATTAATGCTTTGTTCAAGATTTCTTAAAATTCCTACTACCCTCACTCAAGGTGTAACTAAATGTCACTAGTTAAATAAATTAGAATTAACTTTGGGGTCTCTCAATGTACAAAGCCTTTCCTAAACATTCAACTAGATATGAAGCTATCCTATAGGTAGTGTATTGATCTATTGAAATCTCTTCCTAATAAATCAATAACTTGTTATTTATAGGTCTA
>JAOQMP010000007.1:21411420-21424989 GCA_027563575.1 Erythroxylum pedicellare
TCATATGTGTTTCATTATAATTCTTGATATGATCGGAATAGATTTTTACAGAGTATCAATCCAGTGTCTGCATGTTGGATTTATTAATTGAAACATATATCAGGGAACATTTACTCAAATAAAGAGTTTATAGTGATATCATCACTTCTAGATGTTTTATAGAGATTGGTGATTAAACTGTCACCAGTTTTTTGATGGACTAGCTACCCATCAAGTCTTAGCACCAAGATGAGTCTTGTATGTTATCACCATATTGGGTAAAACGGGAGATCAAGAAAGAAAAACTAACATAAGGGCAAAGCGGTAATTTAACCTTTTATTATGCGGATGGCTACAATATGGTTCGTATTTGAGTTTACAGTTGTACGTCTTATTTGAAACATGTGTTCTCATAATATTTAGTAATTCAAGAGTTCAAGTAATTCTCTTTAGGGGAATGACATTTAGTTAATAAGCTAGAATTGATTCTAATGGGATAAAATTAATTACGGGCTTATTGGAGCTTGAATTATATAATTCCAATTAGATTCCTCATTTGACTTCTAAGAAAGTTAACAAGCAAAGTAAGAAATACAAATAGAGGTTTTAAAGCCTATGATGGAATGTTGGGCTTACTTTAATTAATTGTTAATTATAAGCCCATTTAGAAATGGGCTAGGCTTTGGTTTAATTTGATTAATTAAATTAAAACAAATTTATTAAAGATAACTAGAGGTAGAATTTTGATTTTAATGGGTTAAATGTGCAGCTGCACATTTAGCATTGATTTGCTACATTTAAGATGTTTTTTGACATGCTTTATCATCATTAAATGGACTAATAACCTTATCATTAAATAGTTTAATTGTAGCACCCCACTCTTGCAAGACAGTACCCAAAATCTTGAGTGATGTCCGAGTGCTTACCCTGCAAAGGTGGCATGCTAGAATAATCAAACACTTGAAACTTAGTGCAAAGTTTTTTCAAAAATAGCACAAGCATATTCGGAAATTAATAATCAATTGAGCCCACTTTATTCATAAACTTTTTCAATCACAAGGTTTTCAATCATTTCTCAAATCATTAGCAAATTAGTAGCCCCTTGGGCCCATTACAAATACAAAACTCTTATAAACCTTTTCCAATTTGGAAGGTTACTACAAAACAGAAATATTCATATACACATGATACAAAAAATTCTGGAAGACTCAATTTGATATAAAAATAAAGAAATACAAATACAGACGTGAACTAATCCTGACCTTTATCTCTTACTTGAATGTAGTGGTTATACTCCCTTTTGCCTAATGGGGTAACTCTTCTGAGCATGAAAAATATTTCCAATTTTGTGTGAGTTTTGCAAACTCAATGAGTGACCGTCCTCGATGGTTCACTCCATCACATAACACATACAGTTCATATATTCACATAATTCACATCATTTAATTAATAATCATATTGTATCATATACACTTGATAAATCATTTCACATTTTACATTCAACACATATCACATTCAAAAGTCATTCAAACCATTATAATCATTCATATCATGCATATGTAGTGCACATGAGACTCACTTTCAATTTGTTACTTTATTGAGACTGATTGCCTTTTTCACTGGCTCATATCTTTTAGTGGATACTGATAATATATCTCTTAGTGGATACCGAGTACATTCACAATTGAGCCTGAGGCTCTTATCACATATTGAGCTTTAAGCTCTTTTTCACTGGTGATTCCAGTCACAATTGCCTTTATGTTTCATGCATTCATAGAATGGAATGCACCAATAAGATATGATCAATCAGTCACTTTCATATGTCATCGGACCTTAGTCCGGCATTTAACAATTAAGTTGAGAATACAATTATTTCTTCTCACTCACATATAAGTTGCACTTCAATATCACATTTATATCAATTATATTCATATTGCATAATAATCATAACCATAGTCATTCAATGTAGAAATTAAAACCAGAAGAATAATAAAATGACATCATAGGTTGACTCACATTATGCTCTAGATTAGCATTTGCGTCCAAGTTCTGGAAACGTCTGAATTCAGACGTTTATCCTACACATCGAAATTATACAATATACACATTGCACACACACATTAATAACTTTGCACAATTGTAAGCATTTATTTATGCATAAATGTGTAGATGGACTATGTACAATGCATGCTTAATTACAATCTTGGGTATATTATCAAATTTCACACTATATCCACATTCACATTTTATAATTCAATTACTTGTTATTTCATTTTTAGCATTATTTGCTCTCATAATATCAAATTCTCATTCACTTTAACTTGATACACTTTACTCCTTTTCTTTGAATTACAACTTCAATCATATAAATATCTTTATTTCCAAACAAACTCATACCTTTAGTACTTTGATATGAACAATTCATTCATGAATTTTATTCCAACATTACAAGATCACACATTATCTAAACTCTCATTTCTTCTTATAATTTCTCATAATTTCCAAACCTTCAGATCTATTTTCTAGGAACATTATGACAAGGAAGATGAAGTAATTTGATAGCAATTTCTTCTAGAAAATGTTTCCCATTGTCTTAAGTTTCTAATGACACCAAAATCATTCAATTTGGTTCAGTAATATGAAAGTTATACCCCAAAAATTTTCGAACTGTTATTATACTAAAACAGTATCCTATAATCAAATTTAATTCAAAATCTGGAATTCTAGAGACAGAATTAAAACTCTATTTCTTCATACAATTTGTATCCCTATGTCTCTAGTTTACTTAAATAAAAAATCATTCTTTTTGAATAACTATAGAAGAATTTATAGGCAAAAGAAGGAAGGATGTTCAGTGAGCAAAAGCTCTCGGGTGCACAATCATGCACTTTTAAACCCAACTAAAATTAAGTTGCATAATCGTGCACTCTAAATCACTAGAGTCATAGGCATGCAACCATAATGGATGCCCGTGCACACCAATAAGTAGAATTCACGGTCGTGCAACATTAATGGACAACCGTGCACACACAATCTCTAGAAACAATTTCTGTTGCAATGTTATCTCTCAATCTCCCCAATTGTTTTCAGATGGCTAAGATTTTTGGTGGAGATGTAGATCAATATGTGATGAGTCTTTTGGTTTAAATCTTATATCATTTGGAGGTCAGGAGAAGAATATATTGTAAAAAAAAACCAGGATGTTCAAGAAAATGTCTCCCTTCAGTAACTATAGAAGTCGCGATCGTGCAGAAGTATGATCGCGAGTTTCCATTAGATTTCAAATGTCACGCTTCTCTTTCGACACTGCAATTTTCTTCTTTTCTTTTTCTTAAACCAACATTTCTAACTTATCTTAACCTCATTTTTGACTTCCATTTAAGCTCCAACATCACAATCAAATGAAAAACCACGAATCAATGTAAACATAAAAACATCATGTATTCACGTATCTTCTTCATTTATGTGTTTTCTTCACTCTCTTCTCAACCTTAGTCTTAATCATTCATTACTCATATACAAACATCATCATACATGTCTTTCTTATCTCTAAACCCATTAGAGTTCCTTTCTAAAATCACCAAGAAATTTGTGTGAACAACTTTGAAGACCAATATACATGTATATCAACAGTAACAAAAACAGAGTATACATCTTTCATATCTTCAAAAATTTCTGCACTCTTTTCATCAATCTATCACACTCAAAGATCATTTTAACACTATCTTATGACATATTGATCCTCAAATATGCAAACTCAACACATACGGCATACCCAAAAAATTCCTCATTCACTTATCAACAAATATGTATATCACTATTTCATAACCATTTAACAGTGAGGTAACATGTTGCATGTTTCGTCTCATATATCAAGAAAGCCCATAAAATGCTTACTTGTTTAAAACTTTAAATCTTCAAAAATCATATGAGCCCCAGCTTTCCAATAACACCCGATCATCATCATTCGAGAGTTGCAGGGTTAGATATTTCGGTTATAGAGGTAGTAAGTGAAAAGTGAGAGTAAGACTTGTGTTGTGAGGGTGAGAGATTTCTGACAGTAATGAAGCTTCCAGAAGATGAGGAAAGTCACGAAGAAGATATTTTAAGACAAGAACAACAGTATCTTGGTCTTTCAATTAAAAAGAAACGTGGCTTAAGACTTAGACACTTGCCCAATTTCTAAAGCTTTAACTAGTTTCCCAACTAACTAGTTCTTATTGAACTAGTTCCATAACTCCTATCTTTTTATTCTAATTATCACCAAAGTTTTCTTAATAACATTTTCTAACAAATTTTAAAATCATCTCCAAATTTTTAAAGTCATTTTCAAAAATTCTCCAATATCATTTTGTTTCTTATTTCTATTTCCTTCCATCCATTTACTCGCCATGTGGTATTTTTCCTAGTATAATATTATTCAACATTTTCGGAGTTTATTCCTAAAATTCACAAAAATGTAAAATCACTAAACACACTTTCCAATTAAATTTTTAGTACACATAAACCACAATTCTCAATAAAATCACCTTTCATATATATAAGTCAATTATACTCAGAATGTCAATGAATGCATGTACAGTCATTTTAATGTGTGCAAAATTCAAATTCACGTACGTGCATACTAAAGCAAGAGCATGAAAATGTCATTTTCTTAATCTCTCATTGATCTCACATGTACTATATTTTTGAGTTCTGACTCTTAATATGGGAATGGGATGTTACATTAATGGTGATTTTTTAATGATAACATGTAACCTATTAGCATTTATTAAATTAAAGAAGAAAGAGGTGCATTTGTTGGATCATCTTCCTTCTTTAATCACAAAACCAAAATTGATATGTATTTTTAGGTTAATGGTCTTTGATATAGCCATCTTAAAATAGATGAGAAGATTCTCATTTATTGGCTTATTTATGATTGATTAAGAAAGGAAGTGATGCATTGGAAGCACTTCACTTCTTCCTTTTGAGACTTGACTGAAATTGAGAGAAAACAAGACAAGGTTGTCGAATTTTTCTCTCTCTCTCTCTCTCCTATTTGCATGTGAGAGCTAAAAATTCCATGAGAAGTGTCTCACCATTGGCTTCTTTCTTCTAAGGCAAAATCTCTTCAAGTTTTCTTTTCCTTTCCCACCAAAGGATTTTGGTAACCAAGTTGTCTAAGAAGAACAAGTGGTAGATCAGATTGGTTGAGGATATAATAATGAGAAGAGGATACATCACATAGGAGAGGATACATTACCAAGGATAGGATAGCAAACCAAGAAGTTAAACTTGTAGCAAAGGAGTTGGTAATAATTTTCATCTTATGTTTATTCAAATGTTTAACCTTATACTATATCATGTATGGCTATGCATGTTGATTAGGTTATATTGCTTCCACTGCAATTTCGATTTCTATAAAGTTTTGAAATCTACCATTTTATCCAAATCATGCATGCTTTATTTTCTGATCCAAAGTATATAATTGGAATACCTGTTGATGTGGGATTTATGAATGTTGAGGATTGTCCAAAATCACCTTCAGGTTATTTTTATTTTTGATTTAATAAAAATCTTATTGTTTATATGAATTGGATTCATTGTGATTGATTTCTGCATTTTCATAAATTGGTAATAGGCTGAGAGGGTGAACCGATGAAAAATAATTAAATTGGGCTAACGATAGTTTGTAATTTAATAAGAATGAGAAATCAATCAAATTGGTAATTGTGTGATAAGAGATCTCACAAAGGTTCCGGTCGTCTAATGAAAAACTTCAGATCTAATTAGGGTTTAGATAAATTGTGAATTGAGAAATTGCAAATTTTCATAATCTGATTAGAGTTTATAATTTAGAGCTTTGGGTTACGAGAGAGAGTAACCACCCCTAGGATAGTCTAGGATAATAATCTAACATTTCCTAATTAATTAGGCTAGTGTTGAAGATAGGTAAAGTTTTCCTCTTTCTCTCAATTGGTAGTTCCTTATGTTGATTTTTAGTGTCTGCATTGCAATTTGCTGATTTGTTAATATTTCATGATTTATTCTTGAATTGCGTTATTATTTTAGCTTGAGTTACAGTTGAATTTCTGCAATTTGTTTCGGCCTTAGAGTTTAGGATTAGATTAACCCTCCTCGTGGGATTGACACCTTAGATACTATGCGAATAACACATACGCTTGTGAAATATCAAGGTTAAAATATTAAAACTATATATATTGGAAAACTATGATTAAGTTTTTGACGTCGTTTCTGGGGAATTGATTAGTTTAATTCTATAGTTTAAGGTGTTTAGTTTAATTTTTAATTTTTATTTTCGTTCTTTCTTTTTTATTTCTGAAATCGTGCTCTTGCATGAACACAACAGTCATGAGAAGTTTGAGTCCTGCAGTTGAAAAATTAGATTTAGACATCGCTCGACTAAAATGAACAATTAGGAAAGCTCAACTTAACAAAGAAGAAAAAATCATGAAGACAACAACGGTCGAAGAATTTTAGCAGGATTTGGGCCACATAGTGAACCAAGGACGACAACAGAGGACCCTTATGGACTTTCTGAGACCAAGGTTCAATGCGCCTAATCAAGGAGTAGCTAGATCACCAATACAAGCCGCATCATTTGAAATTAAACCAGATCCCTTGAACATGCTTCAACAAATTGTGCAATTTTATGGACTAGCCAATGAAGACCCTAACATACACATAATGAACTTCTTAAAAATCTGTGATACCTTTACGTACCATCAGATGTTGGAAGATGCAGTTAGAATTAGACTCTTTCCCTTTACCCTTAGAGATATAGCAAAGGCTTGGTATTACTCCTTTAACCCAGGCAATGTTACCATTTGGGATTAGTTAGTCTGTATTTTTTTAGATAAATATTTTCCCCTGACTAAGACAACTAAAATGATCAAGGAAATCACCAACTTCCAACAAGGTGACAGGGAATTGATCTACAAAGCGTAGGAACAATACAAGGATTTGCAACGGAAATACCCACATCACAACTTACCTAGGGAATTTTTATTGCAAATGTTCTACAATGGAGTTACCCCACATACGAGATACATGATCGATGCAGCTTCAAGAGGATCATTGATGAAGTGGAAGAATTAATAGAGGAGATGGTGAGGAACAATTGCTTATGGACAAATGAGTGGTATAGACAAACTACTACATTCCATGTACAAAAAGGAATTGTGGCTATTGATCAAATGAAGGAAATGCAAGCGAGGATTGATAACTTGACTCGACAAATCAACAACATGAAGGCTTCATCCTCAACTTTGGTGAAGGCTGTGCAACTTAAGTTTGAACTCTGTGGACAATTAGACTATAACACAGTGGATTGTTTCTCAATGAAGGAAGGTGATCTAGAGCAAGTGACTTACATTGGAGCCCAGTATGGACGAGGAGGGGGAAGCAACCCCTACTCTAACACTTACAACCCTAGGTGAAAGAATCACCATGACTTCTCTTGAATGAACAATGCGGCAGGACAGTTCAGACCTCAAGGACAATCAGGCTTCCAATAAGATAAACCAACCTTAATGGAATCTAAGTTAGATAGGATTCTATATAAGCTTAGTACTTTAGATGATGTATAAAAGAAGCTAGAAGGAAAATTTTAACAAGTAACAAAGAACCATGCCTCTTCAATACACAATCTAAAAGTTCAAGTACACCAATTGTCAAATGTTGTTTCTATGCAAAAATTGGGAAGTCTTCCTAGCACTTCGGGAAAAAGATCAAGGGAGCAACTAAAAGCTATTACACTTCGAAGCAGAAAGGAACTTGAACCACCCACAAAGACATTAGAGGAGTCTATCCATCCTGTTAAAAAGTTCAAGAAAAGGAGAAAGAAGTGAACATTAGCAAATACCCTCCTTATGTTGCACCTCCACCATATTAACCCAAAATCCCTTTTCCTTAACGATTACAAAAGAAGTTAGATGCACAATTTGCAAAATTCATTGAGAAATTAAAGACACTATAGATAAATCTCTCCTTTGTAGAGGCATTGGAACACATGCCTAAATATGCAAAATTTTTAAAGGATTTATTGTCAAAGAGGCATACTTGGGAAGATAATTAAGCAGCAGCTCCAATTGGCACCTACAGTTCTATAGTCACCAGTCAGATGCCATCTAAATTAAAAGATCTAGTGAGTTTCACAATACCCTGTGTGGTTGATGAGTTTGAATTTAAAAAGTGTTCGTGTTATTTAGGACCAAGACTTAATCTTATGCCTTTATCGATATTCAAGAAGTTGGGACTGCGCGAGGTCAAACTAACATCGATGTTAATTCAGTTAGTTGATCAATCCATAAAGAGATCGTTTGGAACAATGGAAGAAGTTTTGATGCAAGTGGACTAGATCATTATTCTTGTAGATTTTGTGGTTTTGGATTTTGAAGAAAATAAGAATTATCCACAAATCTTAGGTAGACCATTTATGAATACAATGAAGGCCATAATTGACATTCACAAAGGAAAATTAACACTTCGAATAGGTGGAGATCAGATCAAATTCAATATGAATAAGGCCTTAAAGAATCCAATAATGAGCAATGCATGCATGAAGGTTGAAATTATGGATCAAAATTTGCAAGAACAAGTTGAGAGTTACATCATAGAATACAATCAGTGGAAGTGGAGACAGATAATGGATATCAGAAACTTGAATCTAAAGGAGACGATAAGATGGATGAGTCAGATATTCAATTGCCTCAAGATAAATTGGTTCAAACTGAAACACACATACCACCATCTACAGAAAAACCACCAATATTAGAGCTTAAATCTTTACCTACACGTCTTAGATATACTTTCTAGGTGAAGGTTAAACGTTATTGATAATAATCACCAATTAATTGAATGAGAAACAAGAAAGTAAAGTGGTAGAAGTTGTTAGATAGCGAATGAAAAACCATCGAATGGTAAACTGTTGACATTCGAGGTATAAGCCTGAATGTTTACATGCATTAAATAAACCTAAAGGAAGGATGTAGAATGGTGAGGGAGCGTCAACAGAGGTTGAAACCTAACATAAAGGAGGTGGTCAGAAAGGAGATAATCAAACTCTTAGATGCAAGGATAATTTATCCCATTGGTTAGCCCAGTACAATGTGTACCTAATAAGGGTGGAATGAAGGCAATATAAAGTGATAGTGGAGAAGTAATTTCAACAAGAACGGTCACAAGATGGAGAGTATGCATAAATTATCACAAACTCAACCCAGTGACTATGAAAGATCATTTTCCTCTCCCATTCATAAATCATATAATAGAAAGGGTAGCTGGACATTCGTTTTATTCCTTCTTAGATGGAAATTCCAGATATAATCAAATCTTTATTTACCCTGATGATCAAGAAAATACCATATTCACCTACCCTTATGGTACATTCGTGTAAAGATATATGTGTTTTGGACTACGCAATGCCCCGACTACATTTAAAAAATGTATGATGTCTATGTTCGCCAATATGATAGAAGATATAATGGAGGTGTTCATAGCCAATTTTCTAGTTTTAGGAGATTCTTTCAAAATGTGTTTAATTGTTTTGGATAAAGTTCTTTAAAAATGTGAAGAGTCACACTTGGCACTAAATTGGGAGAAATGTCATTTTATGGTGCAAGAGGGGATAGTGCTAGGGCATAAAATCTCACACCAAAGATATGAAGTTGACATAGCAAAAATAAAAGTAATAGAGAAACTTCCACTTCTAAGCAATGTAAAAGGTGCACGGGGATTTTTAGGTCATGTAGGATTTTATCATCGATTTATCAATGACTTTTCATAAATTGCAAGATCTTTGACAAACCTTTTAGTTAAGGATGTGCCTTCCTTGTTTGATGACAAGTGTATGCCTGTATTCAACACATTAAAGGAGGCATTAATATCAGCACCAAGTCTATCACCACCGGACTGGACGCTTCCATTCGAAGTTATGTGTGATGCAAGTGACCAAGCCATAGGTTGTGTATTGGGCTAAAGGAAAGATAAGAGATTGCACACAATTTATTGTGCTAGTAAGACCCTTGTAGGGCCACAGCTGAATTACATCACTACAGAGAAGGAATTACTTGTAGTAGTGTACGAGTGTGATAAGTTTCTACAATATCTCTTTGGTTCAAAGGTAATTGTGTTCACTGATCACTCAACATTAAAATAACTTTTCCACAAAAAAGATGCAAAACCAAGGCTCATTTGATGGGTGTTACTTTTATAAGAATTTGATATAGAGGTAAGAGATAAAATGCAACATCCCACTACCATAGAGTATATACCCAAACACCCAAGGACATTCAAGTACATATCCTATGATAATGGCATGTTAGAGCGAACATTAATCTAACTTAACATGGCATCATCTAACATACTTTAAAAGTCATCAACTTAAAACCATCCCTTGCATTCATTGTCAAAAACTCACACTATATTCATTGAACAAAAGCTTACACTGTATCTATTAATAAATATTTACAAAACCTTATACAAGTTCTAAGACGACTACAAAACATAAGCTACAATTCTTCTGATGTCAGCTGACAGACCTCTGAGTCATAACTTAATCCAAAAGGTTCCTTTAGTCCAGTCTAAGGAACTAGGTCTCCTATCTCGTACCTGGAAAGCCACGTTGTAATTTTTATAAGTTTTGCAAACTCAATGAGTGAACCATCATTAATGATTTCACCCAGGTCAACCACACAAGATCACATAATTCACATATAATCATTTAGATCTTGTATATTCCAAATACACACATTACTATGACAAATCATGATATCATTGCTAATAAGAACATATATATATATATCAATATAGATGCATATGAGACTCCACATTCGTTATTATTATTGTGACCGAGTGCCTCTCATATACAGATACAAATACTGGCTCATTGGGCTCAGTTAGAAACATATATCGCAGAGCAAAGCTCTACGTGCAGACAGAAATCACGGAGCAAAGCTCTATATTTAGAAAATCGAGCTTAAAGCTCTATCAAACTGGCTACTCTAGTCACAATGCCTTTATCTGAGCATGCATTTTATGAAATGCATAATACAGAATTTACCATATATAACAATCACAAATGATGTATAATTAGAATTTCATAATCATCAAACTTGAGTCTGGCATTCAACTTTCATTGAGAATTCAAATATTATACAAAGTTTCGCAACAATTCATAACACTTCCAATACATACCCAAATATTAAACTCCTCGAACAATTCATGTCTGGAATTCAAAACACAATTAGTACATATCAATTTCAATTATCATTCTCATTCACATTCAAGTACTGCTTCCAATGATATTCACTTGCATCTAACACCTCAAATAATTATTGTTCGAAATTTAGTACACATTCATCATTATCAAATTCAATTCAGTAATAAACAAAACAAATCAAGGTGAGACCATCTTAGGTTACTAACAGTACACACTAAAATATGCTATTGTCTGGATGGTCCAACAATTTCTGACTTGCATCAAATGTGATCCTCTATATTATACAAAACACATTTACATATATCAAACTTTTGCGCAAATGTATAAGTCTTTCTTTGTGTACATCAATGTATAGACAATATGCACATTGCATGTTCAATGACAATTCTGGGTATCTTATTGAGATTTTGTCACCATATCATTCAAATAGCAAAA
Source organism: Erythroxylum pedicellare (assembly GCA_027563575.1). Lineage (NCBI taxonomy): Eukaryota > Viridiplantae > Streptophyta > Magnoliopsida > Malpighiales > Erythroxylaceae > Erythroxylum > Erythroxylum pedicellare. The sequence continues at coordinate 21,423,059 of JAOQMP010000007.1, forward strand.
CCCTCATTAATATATTTTGTACTTAGGGTTTGGACCATAATAAAACAATGTGAAACTAATTTCATAACCCAATTGATCATTTCAGAATTTGTTTCTCATAATATGCTTTAGAATTAACTTTATGTAATTATTCTGATAACATAAATGGAAAAATTAGGCAACACTTCCTTCTGAAAAGGTGTTCTCCAATGTATTAAGTTTCTAATGATACTAGGACCATATAATTTGATTCATTATTATATGAGTTATTCTAAAAAAACCGCAGACTATGTACATTTGAAATTTTGGCTAATGCATGATCATGTAGTCAAGTTGTACACCTAATATCTCGTAGTTAAAATATCCAAAAATTACAAACTTTATACCAACCAAAAGATAACAGAACAAGATATAACGTTTGTGAAGACACCTTTGTCTGATTTGGACTATATCAATATAGTTTATTCAATAAAAACAAGACCTGATTTCTGTTCCTAGTAGTGTTATTGCTTAAGCCAAGACTTACTTTCAAGCTAAATTTCAAGACCCTTAAGGACAAAATTCAATTTCAATTTCTCTTAAAATTTGTAGAAAAATGTCTATAATTTAATATAAAATAAGAATCATTTCATTTGGAAATCTACAGATCAAAATATAGCTAAAATACTAAAACATGTTCAGTATCAAATTCCAGCACACCTCAGCATTTTCATCCTAACACTCCCCTTTGGGATAACTTTACATGATCATTATGACAAGGAAAACGGTGTATTTCAGTAACACTTTCTTCTAGATAATTGTTCCAATATATTTCTAGTTTCTAATAACACCAGGATCATACAATTTGATTCAGTATACTAAAAGTTATATCCAAAAGAGTTCAGTATGTTTTTAAACTGTAACAGAACTCCTAACTCTACTTCCAGCCATATTTTGAAATTCTTAAAGATATAATTAACATTCAACTTCTTCAGGAAAGTTGTATACTTATGTCTCTAATTTATTCTGAATCAATAATAAACTAATTTGGAAATCTATAGATCAAGATATAATCAAAATACCAAAGTCTATTCAATGAAAGTTCTCCAGTTCATAACATTCCAGCATACATCTTCACTAATATCTCATATATGTCATTCCAATTCTGGCATAATTCTCATACTAATAACCATATCATAAAGATTAGATTGTAAATTACTTGTTAGGCTTTCAATTTAGCTCAAAATTCAGATTAAATCAAGTCTCCATGCAAACAAAATTCATCACAAACTTATGATGAAAACATGTTGATTTTGGACAATAAGATGAGGGTAACTTTCAGCTAGTTTTCTTGGCTATTTTGTGTAAGGAGAAAAAGCTAGTTTTGGTGAAAAAATTTGGATAGGGTTTAAGAAAATTATAGGGGAGAAAGTTGGAGCAAATTCGGTGGGGAAAGGTGAGAGAAATAGTAGAAACATTGTTGCTGGAATTTGTTCCATCAACATGCTAGGTGTCAACTTTACAACACAACATTTGTCCTAAGGCATGTCTTACATTTGCCTAATCAAACTGTTGCCACTAATACACTCTAGATGCTGCCGTATGTCACCAAGTATTCAGTCCATATGTCTCCTAATTATTGGTCCACTTGTCACACAATAATTGATCCATTTATCACTTAATTACTAGTCCATTTTCACCAATTAATTGTGCCAATTTTCACTCAATTTTAGGCTTAATCATTCAAAATTTTCATGTATTAGTTTATCCTACCACTTGGCATTTGTCCTAGTCCAAATGCCCCTAAAATTCACTAAAAATTCCAAGATAATTCTAATGGTCTCCAAATAAATTTTTAACATAAATAACTCACAATTCACATTTTAATCCCATTTATAAATCAATTATACCTGAAAAATGTCAATGAATGCATATACAATCAGATTCATTTGCAAAAATTTGCATTTCATATT